>MU226014.1:2772149-2793522 GCA_018584345.1 Thuja plicata
TTTGGGTACTACTGATGATATTTATGAGGATGACTCATGTTGCAGTAAGTCTCATTTGTCATATTAGACCTTACGAAATGAATCAGAGAATTCATTGGTTGGTGATAGGTCCCAGGATCATGACTTGTAGGGATTTGCAGTTACATGGGGAGTGGGCGTGTGTGACGAGATTGATATGTGAAGAAAGAGGTGATAAGCTGACAAGAGTGCCGAATCTTGGGAAGCTGATGCTGGAGTGAGTGGTCGCGAAGCCTCAAAGCCTCATGAAGATAAAGAACCATGCATCTCTGGAAAGTGAACCTGAAGAAGGTGGTTAGAGACTAAGTCTACCTGAATAGGCAGTAGAATCTCCCTCTGGTCTCATAGTAGATAGGGCAGCGGAATATGAAGTGCGTCTCTGCCTCAACCTCCCCCATGTTGCAACGTTAGAAAATCCTGTCCTACCTATCCAGCTGATGGTCAGTCTAGATGCAAAGCCAATGCGATCCCACTCTAAAAGAGCCAAGGAAAATATAGAGTGAATGCGACCAACGGTGAGAAAGGTAAGGACGGATAATGATCCCACCCTTTATCTCTAGAAAGTGCTCAACATAGAAAGCCATCTTTGGGCAAAGCCCCTCGTGGGGGTTAACCCAAGTGGTGTGGATATACTGCATGTAAATGTCCATTCTAATGTCCATATTTAGCTCCTATCTAGAAGGGAGGAGATGATGAGGGGCATCCAATAAGTACTGGAAGGGAGGAAGATGATCAATCTCAATCCTGATCGAACCAAGAAGAGCCGAAGCCTGAGCATACTAGCCACGTGCACGGCCCAAAGAATTGGAAATCGCAATAGCTTCCGAAGAGCAGTATGCAAGGTAGGAGTACCTGTATTGTTTGCCTCTCTGGGTAAACTACTTAAATGCATAAAGTAAATACACAGAACATAATAAATGCATGCCAGAGAACCACTTCTTCCATTAATTCATTAATCTCATGTATACAAAGGATCACAGTAATATCAAATACCCGTAAACACCATCCTACCTTACTCGAAGGTAGTACATACAATATATTTGGATCGAAGGGTTGCGACGCCAACCGTCACAACCGTACCCCAACTACCTATCCTTCGACCGACTAACTAAATACCAACGACATATAACAACATATCATTATTGCCGACAACAGTGACGCCTCTCAGAGGAGTCCGCAAAACCATGAAGGCGATGCAAGAACCAAACCAGGTCAAAGATGGTACCAAGTCTAAAGGGGTGAGCACCAAACATAGCAAGAATAATACTATGAGGAGTGGACTGCTTGCATCTGATGATGCGTTGAAGAAGATTCTAGGCTTTCTCAACTGAGGCCTAGTCTGACTGCAGTAAGAGGGCCCCAAAACAACTGAGCCATAAAGAATCATCAGTCTAATCAGAGTGTCCATAAGAGTCAACTTGGGTGTGGTGTCTTGGAAGTGATGTCGGAAACATTAACTCTCAAGAAGGGCCAAAAAATCATACCCTTTGTTGATGCGTGGTTGTAGGGAAGGTCTCATGCTGAAACGGGGGCCAAAGAACTTGACCTCCAGATATGTATTAGAAGAAGAGATCTCCACCTCAACACCTTGGAGAAAGAAGTGGAGGGGAGAAGTCTTAAGACTATTGAAGACCATCACTTTAGTCTTACCTAGGTTAATTGTGAACTGCCGTGAATCATAGAAAGAAGCAAGACGATCAAGAAGTCTTTGTAATCCCTTTGGAGAGGAAGCAAGAAGGACCACATCGTGTGTTAAGAGCAAGATAGAAATCATAACCTGGTGTAGAAAACAACCGTCCCTCTGAAGAGAGTGCTCCTGAAGAAAAGCTTCTAACTCATCAATATATATCCCAAACAAAGTAGGGGACAAAGGGCAATCTTACTTCACACCGATGGTGCTCCTAATGAAGTCCCAGACCCCACAAGGGGTCTTAATGCGATCCACAACCATCTCAGAGTCTCATGATGACAGTCAAGAGAGTGTCAGAAATATCAATGTCACGAAGTCTCTGGAATAAGGCTATCCTAGGCACTGAATCAAAAGCTTTGCAGAAATCCACAAAGTAGTAGTAACCATAATTAATGAATATATTAACAATTAATCTAATAAGAGAAAAAAGGAAAAATTAATAAATTGAAAATAATAACCATAAAATTGAAATGTAACAAGAAATTAAAAATACTAATAAGATAGATGAAAAATATATTAGATAAACATAATTAATGAATATATTAACAATGAGAACCATAGGTTTAAATTAAAAATACTAATAAGATAGATGAACGATAGGTTTAATTTTTTGGTTCCTTTTTCTTTTCTTTCATTTTCTTTTTGGCTTATCTTTGATCCTTGTGCGTAACCTTTCTCCTCTGCCCCTTTAAAGCCTGCACAAATCTGCAACTAGCCATCTTTCATCTCCACGAGCTTTCTACTATCCCGATGATGGATCATAGGGTGTGATCTGAAATATTGATGCAAAAAATTTACACAATTGAGAACTAGAAGCAGCTACTCCTACTACTATTAGTTGTGGAAAATTAATACATTTTATGGACTTGGAGAGTACTTGCAGAGTTTGCAAACTATGTTCTCTTTTATATCTATTGTCCTTGAACATTTGTTTAGCTCCACTTCCATTTGTTTTCTTTTGTGGGCTTCTATAATATATATTTTATTTTAAAATGAGTTGTGTAATGTCCTCTTCTCTGGAGTAAATGTTGGAGAAGACAACATATTTTTTAATTCCCATAGGTGTTATGGTAAAATAATGAATGTTATTAAACAATGACGATGAATGATCAATGTATACAAGTACATAAGAGAATGTTTCTATAACGAACAGGAGAGAGGAAATAAAAACATCCTGTAGAGAGAAAGAGAAAGTTTTCCTAACGAACAGAAGGAGTTTATGGAAACATTACAAAAAGGAGTGACCATTACAAAAAGACGGAAGAGAGTAAATTAGAAACTATCGAATATCTATTATCGTAATACCCTCTGTTAATGGTCAATCTATCTTCAAAAAACGAAAATTCGCATGTCCTCATAAAGCGTAAAAGGTAGCCTCAGGTTGATCAGAGAGGTCTGCAGGTTTTGCAATGTTGGCCTGTGGCTGGGATCCACCCTGCTTCCGCTGATTAGAAGCAATGCAAGCCCTACAGTCTCGAAGCATATGACCAAATTTGTGGCAGTAGTTGCATCGAATGTTCTTCCTGAAGCTATCCTGAGACGGAGCTGAGGAGTGAGAGGAGCCTTTATCCTTGTGAAAGGATTGGGCTGAAAATGCTTGTTCAAAGGAGGACGAAGGAGCACTTCTACCAAACTGTTGTTTCCAACGATCCTGCTGTAGAAGTTTGGTGCACAGATCTAAGAACTTCATGTCAAACATTAGTTGCAGTAATGCTGAGCGTCTCAATAAAGTGCTCATAGGACGGTGGTAGGCTTTTCAGAGTAATGACCACCATGTCCTTCCTCCATTTTACGGCCAATGGCCTCAAGCTGATCCTTGATGTCCTTAATCTTCAGAAGATGGTCTTGTAAGGACATATTCTCATCCATAATCATGGAGGATAGCTGATTCTTCAGAAAGAAGGCTTTGCTTTTATCTGATATCTTGTGGAGATCCTTCAATGCTTGCCAGATCTCTGCAGTTGTCTCGCCGGATAGGATTTGAGGCAGCTGATCATCAGTAATTGAAAGCTTGATGAGCATAACCGCTTGACGATTACGATCATCAAACTGGACTTGAGTCGCATCGACTGTGGTAGGATGACTATTGGTACCCTGAACAAGCGCCTCAAGGCGACGGTACTCTAAAATCGTCAACATGCACTGCTTCTAGGTGTTTTAGTTCTTGCTGTTGAAACGCTGACTGCCTTCCAGCATGACTGGTGAGAGATGCCATTGCACGTTTTTCAATGAAAAGGCGTGAAAAAACAAAGATGGCACAAAGCTCGAGGCAGATTGACGGAAGACCCAAGAAATTGAAAAGACACCCAGAGAAGAGCATAAAAAACCCAGATAGAATCTGCTATCAGATTCTAAATCTGCTGGCTCAGAAAACGAGGCATGAAAAATGATGCACCTAGAAAAAAGAGAGACAGACCCAGTTGAGATCTGCAAAAACCCTCCAGGAATATGCAAAATTTTTGTTAATCCGACTCGAAGAATGAGGGTTTTCGAGAAAAACCTAGTCGTTTCAAGAAACTAGAATTTTTTTGCAGAGTTCTGTATACAAAGGGCGGATTTGACCAAAAAATGCAGATGAACACCAGAACCAGGGTCGGGTTTGAGGAAGAATGCTGGAAGAACACGAAAAAAGCAGAAAAAGTGCCGAAACCCTAGTCGGGTTTGTGAGGAAAAAACAAATGCAAATTTTTTTTGAACACACTCGGGCAAAGTGGGCTTCAAAAATTTTAAACAAGTAATTTCAGAAAGAAATTAAAAATTTTCTAGAGGCCAAGAGATTTTGCTCTGATACCATGTTATGGTAAAATAATGAATGTGTTATTAAACAATGATCATGAATGATCAATATATACAAGTACATAAGAGAATGTTTCTATAACGAACAGGATAGAGGAAATAAAAACATCCTGTAGAGAGAGAGAAAGTTTCCATAACGAATAGGAGTTTATGGAAACATTACAAAAAGGAGTGACCATTAGAAAAAGACGGAAGAGAGAGTAAATTAGAAACTATCTAATATCTATTATCGTAATAATAGGCTAATCGAGATGCTAGTAAGGGAATATTTAATTAACTACATTTAAGTTGTCTTAAATTCTTTTTTTATGTGCAACTTTGGTTTACTTGATTATTTTGATAAAATTTGAACATTTAATGATAGAGTGATTTATTCTGGCCCAAAAGTAATTTAAAATTTAAAGGTGTCACTTTATGAGAGTAAAGTAATATTTCTCAAAAGTTTGAAAAACGATCTTTTAGGAAATTTCATTTCTTTGTGAAGTTTGCATGATTTGTTCAATTGAGAACCCTAGGATGAAAACCCTGAAAGTAATGAACTTTAAAGATTAAATTCTGTCTAGTCTATTTAGCAGTGGATTTAGACAGGATTCATAATTGTGTTGAATGTTGGTGGAGTATGAGATTTGAATCGAAGTGTATATCTTTCCAAGTTTGTAGAGTTTACAGTTTACAAATTTATAGAAGATCTGTAAGAAAATAAGAAACTTATAAGAACTTGATTTAAATTTGTTGTTTGCTAGATTTATACATTTCTATAATTGAAGATAAGGACGCCATGGAATGATATTAAAGATTAATTTGAAGGTGGAAGTTTGTTGTCTATGAAACCAGCCACTTTGTAAGAACACCAATTGCGTGGAAGCAATTAGAAGATTTTTTTATATTAAAACATGTATCGTCCATAGAGAAAAGGCTTGGAATAGTGCCGTCGAGTTTATTTGTTACCACCTTTAATGGAAAAAGAATGCAGGTTTTGGAAGCAAGGAGACGTGAAGCACTAAATAATAGGCTATGGTCTTTAGGCTTCACAAGTTCACAGCATTGACAGGGGTCTTGCCATATCTGCAGATTTAGGGTATGTAAAGGAGAATGTGCAAGTATGTTGAAACAGGTGACATGGAGTTTGGGAACGGGCTTTTGAACCCTAGCAACAACAACAACTCTGAGTTTAGATAAATATACATCAAGCAGAGGGATCTGACTTAAACAAAAAAAGAAAGAAATCAAACTATTTCAAGTTGCAGTCCTTGCTAGTCATTGGCTTAGTGCTGATTTGTAAGACAGTATTAATAAATTTTTAGTAATCATATTGCTGCTTATGGTGATCTATAAAAAACATAGCAGATACTGAAGGTTAGAATTATTTACCAATTATAATTGTATAAGGAAATTACTTTTAGTTTTAGTTCTTGAAACCATTGAATGATGTAATTTACGGTTTTAGTCATATAAAAATATAAAGTTATTGCTACATTTTTGGTTAAGAAAGGTTCTTGTTAATTAAGCCATTTCAATCACAAGTTTTTTTAAATGCTTTCAATTTCATCATGAAATCTGAACTTTAATTCCAGCAGTTTCCTAAACATCTGTGCAAAACAAAGAAATAATTTAGACTAGGCCATTACAGTGGTACTAGAGCCACATTTCTTGCTAGCTTGTGGGGGAATTAAACAGCTTCGTGTCAGCAAATAATTGTGATGCAGCCAGGTGAAGGTTTCAGCAGGTATTATTTGAGAAGAAGAGCTCTAAATCATCCAGGAAACCTAGGAGGAGTTCCTACTGATGTTCTAGTTTAGTTACAAGTTGGAGAAGTCATGGCAGAGAGAAGAGATCCCCGTGAAGTAAACATCATGTAAGTAATTTTGAATGATTTGGCTAGAGGGTAGTAGCAGATGACTCAATTGCTAACACAAATGATGCAAAATATGAACATGAATAGAATTGAGTAGAACAATATGGTAATCATGAGGAAGTTAGTGACATTGGAAATAACTGAAACAACAATTTTTCCGACACTAGAGCAGCTAGTGGCGTGTCTCTAAAACCGTTAATGTTTTGGATGAACAACATGCTGGTAATGAGGGATAAACTAATGAAAACAAAGGCATTGTGGATTGTTTGCATGAATACCAATTTTGGGGGTATGAGTTTCATGCTACCATGTCATTGGCCGACTTTTTCCGACTCAAAATGAGAAATAGAGCTAGGAGAGAAAGAGGGTAAAATCAAGAGTTGCAACACAAGGTGGGAAAATTATTTATACCCACTATTGATGACCCGGGAAAATATACAGCATGTTCTTGGGTGCAAAACCTTGATACCTACTTACTACTTAATCTTATGATTGGAAATTAAGCAATTAAATATGTTACTCTTCATTTGGATGGAGAGGCTCACGAAAAGTGGTATCAGAGGAAAGTCACCTTGGGTTGTGATCTCATTCATTCTTATGTTGATTTCACGTAGAGGTTGATTGATAGACTTGATAAAAATGATCCAGAGCTATATTTTAGGGAGTTGGCACAATTGAAGCAAAGTGGTTTGTTGGACAAATATGTATAAAAATCTCAGACTATCAATGATGGTTACTGATGTCTTACAAAGAAGGGTCATTGTTCTTTTTATTGAAGGATTTATAGAACCTTTTTCGTGGATAGGTGAAAGCTTTTGATCCTCTTACACTATAGGATGCTATTAAGAGAGCAAGGGATGTGGAGTTCTTTGTACCTAAGTGTCATCCTAAGACATTTCCACCCAAGGAAAATTAAAAGCCCTTTCAAAATGAGCAGAGTAATGTCCCTTTTTCCAATGTCCTAGTTTTTGCCCTAAAATTACATTTCCAACATAACCCATAAAACTTATCTTTCCTACTAGGGTTAGGAACATTAACTTTCATCATCCTATATAACTAATCTCATTGATGGAGTTCCTTTGTAATGTCCCCAAATTGGGGTTTACCATCTCATAACCATTTATAAATTAGTCTTGTAGGAAATGCAAAAGGGCGCCAGTAAACTGCCCAGCCCAACTAAGCGCGAGAGTATGCAAAATTCACATCATGGCAACTTGCCCCTTATCCCACAAGTGGTAGGAACATCCAACTATGACTAGTTCCATCCCTTGGGGTATCCCACAAGCGGTAGAAATGTCCAACTATGACCAATTCCATCCCTTGGAGTAATCTATTCGCCTCTTGGCCCACAAGAGGCAGGAATGTCCAACTATGACCAATTCCATCCCTTGAGGTGGCGTACTTGGTTCAGTGGAGCCGGTAAACTGTATCTGCCTAAATTATGTCCTCCAATTCACATTTGATTGATCTATTTACTTAATAGAAATATAATTCACAGAATACTCATATTAGAAACAAGACCTATGAATAATGCTCAAGTCTTCTGTTTTCCTATTAGCAATCTGATCTACTGGTCATTCAGATATATATAAGTGTATGGGAAATCCTCTCCTATTCCTTGATTGATTCTTTATGGATGTCCTATTTCAAATGTTTACTTCTCCCTTTATCTTTCAATATGAGGGAGAAGTCAAACCTCTTCATGATATCTCTGCCCTTTTGAAAGAATCACAAATCATGAGCCTTTTATATTTTAATTATCTTTAATTCTGGGAAATCGCTGTCTTGAAGTATTTTCTTTATTAATGATCATTATTTCCCTTACACTAATATAAAATGATTTTCTTATTTAAACTAATATATCTAATTCTTTATAAATGATCCAATTCGTAGTTGCTGCTTGATCAATCTATATCTGCTCTCATTAGGAATGGTATTCAGTAATCTTGATCTGATTCCTTGCCCCTTATTTTACCTTGATCAATCTTTGTAAATCAGATCTGATTGGTTCAATCTGTTCTTCTTTATGTCTGATTAATTATTTATCTATGCCAGATTTTGCTCATCTTTTTTCTAAGTCTGTTCATAATCCTGTTTCAGATTCTTATAATAATTTTTCCCTATGTCTGACGATGATCACTATCCATCCTGCCAATCTTGTTTGCTCTTCTTCCTTATTTTATACATTCCTATCTATTTGAGGATACCCGACCCTTGGAAAAGATATATCCATTTGAAAGGTGATGTCTATAGTTTGTTGCCATTTGAGAGTTATTAATCCTATCGTAATCGCTACTAATGATTTCCTTAACCTTAGTCAACCCTTGATACTAATAATTATTATATTTCATTTCTAATGTCAGTTGGCCTGCTCAGATTAAATTATTTCTTGCATATGGTCGGCTTATAATTTGTATCGCCCAAATTCACTATTAAGAGGCTGCAATTTAGTGATCTTGTATTTATTTGTGAGGGCATGACAAGTGGTCTAAGTAAAGCATGTCAGATGAGGCAAATAATGAGCTACAAAGAAAAAAGTTATGGAAGCTAGGGCACATGTGCTTAGGTAAAGTGCACTATATTTGTTGAAGTTCTGATAGCTGCGATAGAGATTACATTTGTTGACGTCTTCTAGCTCCCTACTGTTATTGTATATAGCCATACGCGTTCTGCTGTTGCTTCATATTCTCGTGTAACTCTTACCGCCCGCATTTATGAAGAAAATTATCAAATCTCTTTAAGTATTCAGCGTAGGTGGATTTGTCATGTGTTGTATTATGGTTATGCTGTGCGTTGCATTATGGTGTTCACGTGGATATGTAACTGCCGTTTTTTCATACTGCCGTCGATTCATTTTGAAGTAACTGCAATGTCTTTTGGTATTCAATGGAAAGAAGTTTTTTCAGACAGTTTGGTGATATAGAGCAGCGTGTGGGTTGAGTATTAAAGGTTGATCAATTTCCAGAATGAGAGGTGACTTCGGTGTATGTATTTTGATATTCTCAAGCCTGAAGTAGAAGTTTATCTTCTGCAATAAGTGCGTTATATGTGGCAGTATCATTCTGTATATGGTTGGTGAAATATAGTTTTATGTGTATAAGTCAGTCTCATTGACAATAGTATCTGTGAGATACTTGAATAATTTATATTCTCTATTTGCATAACTAAGTGATCTAACTCTGTATAAAGATGATTGTTTGATTGACAAGAGTCAACAATCAGAAGCTTGAGAACTCTGTATTTGTTTTGAGTATTCAATAAAGGATCAATTTTTGCACGTGGCTGGGTTTTTCCCTGAGTATGAGGGTTTTCCCAGGGTATATTTGGCATCATTGTGTTCCTGATTTATCTGCTATTTGTTTTTTAATATTGTGGTTCAAAACTTAACATGGTATCAGCGCTAGGTTTAAGGAAACAATCAGAACCAGAATAGAACCTATTCAGATTGTCGTAGCAATTTGTTTCTTGGAAGAGGAAGAAATGAAATTTAGAGGGAGACTATTCAGCTGCAGAAATCAGATTCAAAGGGAGCTTGAGTGACAGATGTAGAATGCCAAGTCCTTAACAGAGGATCAACAAGCTTGTGTAGCAGTGTGACTATAAAAGCTCGTTGTTGGACAAACATTGGGGCCAATTTCCTGGTATTGTGATAATCAAAGCTATGAGAATACTGCCCCTGTTGAGAGGGAGTCTCAGCATTCAGATGATATTTTATGTATTTTAACGAGTTCTTCTCTAAGAGGGAGAAGTTCAAAGTGCAATCCCTTGATTATGAGTTCTTGGAGAGGGAGAAGTTCGAGGTGCAATCCCTTGTTAATGAGTTCTTCTCCGTGAGAGAAGTTCGAGGTGCAATCCCTTTTTAATGAGTTCTTCTCTGTGAGAGAAGTTTGAGGTGCAATCACTTTTTAACAAGTCCTTCTCTGCGAGAGAAGTTTGAAGTGAAATCCCTTGTTAATGCATTCTTCTCTGTGAGAGAAGTTTGAGGTTTTAGCCCTTGTTCCACCCTTTGGGAGTAGCTATGGTGGAAGTCATGTGTGTGACTCCATGTGACTTAATTTTATGTTTTTCTGATTAGCTATGGTGAATATTGTTATGCTGAGATAACAATTTTTTTTATGTTGAGAAAATCTGTGATGACATCGTTGTTGACATTCTTTTTGATTGCAGCTATGTGTACTTATCATGAGATGACAAACTGAAGATCTCTCTCTTGCTAAGAGGGAATGTTGAAGTTTTGATAGCTACGATAGAGATTACATTTGTTGACGTCTTCCAGCTCCCTACCGTTATTGTTTATTGCCATATGCATTCTGTTGTTGCTTTATATTCTCTTGTAACTGTTACTGTCCCCATTTATGAAGAAAATTATCAAATGTCTTTAAGTATTCAGCTTAGGTGGATTTGTTGTGTTGTATTATGGTTATGCTGTGCGTTGCATTATGGTGTTTTTGTGGATATGCAACCATCGTCGATTCATTTTGAAGTAACGGCAATGTCTTTTGGTATTCAACAGAAAGAAGTCTTTTCGGACAGTTTGATGATATAGAGCGGCGTGTGGGTTGAGTATTAAAGGTTGATCAATTTCCAGAATGAGAGGTGACTTCGGTGTATGTATTTTGATATTGTCGAGCCAGAAGTAGAAGTTTATCTTCTGCAATAAGTGCGTTACATGTGGCAGTATCATTCTGTATATGGTTGGTGAAATATAGTTTTATGTGTATACGTCAATCTCATTGACAATAGTATCTGTGAAATACTTGAAGAAGTTATATTCTCTATTTGCATAAGTAAGTGATCGAACTTTGTATAAAGATGATTGTTTGATTGACAAGAGTCAACAATCAAAAGCTTGAGAACTCTGTATTTGTTTTGAGTATTCAATAAAGGATCAATTTTTGCATGTGGCTGGGTTTTTCCCTCGAGTAGGAGGGTTTTCCCAGGATTTATTTGGGGTCATTGTTTTCCTGATTTATCTGCTATTTGTTTTGTTATATTGTGGTTCAAAACTTAACAATATTGAGGTCACTTTAGATAGTGAAGGAGAGAAAGTGGAGGACTCAGGGAGTGAACAGGAGGAAAGAGCCAATCCAGAGGAACAATTTGGTGGAGGAACTATAAGAGGAGCAAACATTTTTACTTTATCAAGTACACCTAGATATCACTCATTCAGAGTTAGTGAAGTTTTATGGGGACAATGAGTTATTGTTTTCTAATTGATGGTGGGGCAACCTACAATTTCATCGATGAAGGTTTAAAGGTTAAGAGAGGCTTGGATGTAGAGAATTTTGATGTAATGTCCCCATTTTTTGGCTAGGCTTATGGAAAGAAAGTAATTTAATTATTAATGTTTTAAGTTGAATATTTTAAAGTGACTTTTCTAAAACTGAAAATAAAAACTAAATTGTATAAAGTCACTTTAAGGGAGTTGAAAGGTTTATTATTTTAAATGGTGATTTTATAATTTTAAATTTTGGAAAGTTCTGCTTGGGGTTGTAAACTGAATGGGGTGAAGGAAGGGATTCATTTTGAGTTTGATGATTTTCTCTTTTCGAAATGTGTCGTTGTAGCCAGATTTCTAATAAGGGAATGAAAACCCCAGTGGCTTCCAAATGGTTGAAATTCGAGAAGGCAGTGAGCTCCAACCAGGGATCAATGGTGTGCTGAAGTTCTGGAATTCAGGGATGAAAATCCTCAGATTCCATTTGAGTGATTTCATCCACAAGTTTCATTGTGCTGAAAGTCGGTAATTGAAAAATTGGTTTTATTGAGGAATTTGTATTCTTGGAGACAATTTTTTTGGAACAAATTTTTTGAAGTTTTTTTTTTGCTAGTTGAGATTCATACTTATGCTCGTGTATTATCATTGGCTGGGCTCCACACCCATTGTTGATGAAAGAGAGTATTATTGTTTGTTGGGCATAAATTTCCTATAGCTAGGTGTGCATTTCCTAGCTATTGGGCATCAAAGTTCCACATAGTTTTGGGCAATTGATATTGCTAATACTGGCCACCATTGACAAAGAAATTCGGTGTGAAAGTTCAAAGGGTAGGTCATGGAATGTGATTAGTCATGTGAATATGTCAACTTCATTTAGAGCCTTCTAAAAGTCACAATGTCACGACACATTAAAAATGAAGGAGATCCAATGATGGGTCAGGGTCGAATTTGTGCTTGATTGTTTTTATGGCACTGTGGAAGCCCTAATCACCAGAAAATACCATTATTTTAAGCATGGGTTAGTAGGAAGGAGCAACTATGAGTCGTGATTACTACTGAAGGCATTGGGATTGAATGAAAATCAAAATTTATGTCAACTTTATTCAGCCACTGACCAGGTATCGAAATAAGGGTGCAAAATATTTGAACTGATTGGGAGAGCATATGATGTTAGACTCCTCTGCCACTATACAAATCTGCATGACACGAAGAGAAGTGATTTCAAATGAATTGGTGACATTTGGGGAGGATACAACCAAAAATAAAGAAATTGATTCCTTTATTGTTGAGGATTTCATCAGCAATATAACCTTTCTTACGTAAGAAGTTTATCTTAGCCATGTGATAATATTGTATTCAAGCAAGTGTTTGTGCTGTTGTAATGAATCAAAAATTATATCAAATTCAGTAATGAACAATTGTATCCGTCTTGACCGTTCATATGATTTGTGTGAATGAGTTTATTAGTTTTTCTATTATTAAACATGCACATTATCATTTTAGAACATCTATTATCAAACAAACAAAAACAAATCAGCTGTCTGTTACAGAAAAAACTGTCTGTTGAAATGCCAATGCATTGAAAAATTGGGAAAATAGCAAAGTTTTGGTATAGAAATTTGGATAGGTTATTACATTACATCCAAGGATTCCAATGTCAAGGTTGCATATGGTTTCATCATGAGTTGCACAAAAAAAATATCTCAAATGAACCTCATGTTGGGTTATCATAGATTGGTTGATAACTTTTATGTAGTTGGAATTGGTGAAACTTGTGTTGTTTTGTGGTTCCAATGGCTACATTCTCTTTGGAAATAATTATAGAACTTTCAAACAATGGATTTGAAATTCAAAGTGGGTGGAAACAAGGTGGTTCTTTGAGGCGTGTTTGATGGAGCACGAAAAGTAGTTTCAGAAAAAAAGATGGATGCCATTTTTAGACATGGTAAAGTGGTGAGGTTGAATGGGCAGCCCAATGCTTTATTTCCACCAGGACTTCCATAGACGGTGAAAAGCACTATTATTGTCACTATTGGATAAGCACAATTTAGTGTTTGGTGATATTCCTCTTGGTTGGCCATTGGATAATGTTTTTGAGCATGTGTTCTAGCTTGAGGAGGGTGCCAAACCCATCATTACTATCTCTTATTGCCATCCAAAAAGGCTATAAGGAGGAGATTGAAAGGCAATCAAAGGGCTCCTTGATATGGGGCATATTAGACCGAGCTCCAGCTTGTTTGCTTCTTTTGTAGTGTTGGTCAAAAATAAGGATGAAACTATGCACATGTGCATTGATTACAAGACACTTCTAACAAAATGGTTTAAAATACGTACCTCATTTCCAAGATCGACAAACTGATTGATGAACTTTATGGGGCAGTTTACTTCTCAATAATTGATATGTGATTGGGGTATTACCAAATTACTAATTAGAGTCGGAGAATAAGATATTTTTTAGGCGCCACCACTGTCATCATGAGTTTTTACTCAGCCCCATTGACAATATTAATTTTCATTTTTAAAATACCAAATGGGAGTGCTATACATGAGAGGTCGGCCCTTCGCAAAAATAAATTTATTTAACTTCAATTTTCTTTCTTGGAGGGCAGTGACTTCATAGAGGGGCTGCTCATAAAATAATTTAAATAGAACTTGATTTTACTATAGCAATATCACCAAGGTGGGTCAATGTGAATGGATGAGCTCACCAATATGAGTGACATAAATTTGGCATCAAATTTCATAGATTCTTTCAGTGATTCCTTTTGACATCAATGGCACTAAATTCCAACAACAGAGGGGGTCAAGTTTGATATGGAGAAGATTAGAGCGATTAGGGATTGGCCACTGCCAATATAGTCTCAGTTGTGAGGATTCTTGGGTTTATGCAATTACTACAAAAGGTTTGTTGAGGGATTTTCATAGCTGGCAGCACCTTTGACAGATTTGACCAAGAAGGGGTCAATCACTTGGACAGATGCAGCACAACAGATTTTTGACTATCTAAAGGAGGCGATGGAATGTAATGCTTCATGTGAGGGCATTGGAGTGGTCCTTATGCGGAGCAAGAATCCTATTGCATTTGAGAGCAGGAAACTCAAATGGATAGAGAAAAGATTTTGTATTTGTGATAAGGAAATTTTAGCCATAATGCATACCCTGGCTAAATTCCAACAATACTTGGTGGGAGGTAAGCTTGTAGAAAGAACTGATCACAACAGCCTCAAATACTTCCTGATTCAAAAAAGATTTAAATGAAAGACAACAGAAGTGGGTTAGCAAATTGAAAGCATATAATTTTGATATAGAGTATGTTGGAGGGAAGGAGAAAGTATGTTGAAGGGAGCTAAATTCCAACAATACTTGTTGGGAGGTGAGCTTGCAGAAAGAACTGATCACAACAGCCTCAAATACTTCCTGATTCAAAAAGATTTAAATGAAAGACAACAGAAGTGGGTTAGCAAATTGAAAGCATATAATTTTGATATAGAGTATGTTGGAGGGAAGAAGAATGTATGTTGAAAGGAAACAATATATTCTTATTTTTCTACAAATATTCCTAAACAATTAAGCAATGTGTTTAATTGTATGCTGTTTTAGACATGCTTTCGATCTTCTCAGACTTACCAAGTTTAATAACATGGATATAAGTCCCCTTTTCAATGAGGATTGTTACCAAGAGCAGTAGATAATATAATCACAACTTTGAGGGATTCAAAATAACACATGCGAGCATACATATTTATTTGTTGCTTTGGCTTGCATCTTGAATATACAATGATTCTTATACCACTTTTATTTGCAGTAGCAGTAACCCAGAATTATCATTTTCCTTACAAACACTCTTTTTTAATTATGCCTAATTCAAAGGGGCAAGAGCGTGGAAATGGAGAATTTATCCTTTCTCTTTTTGTTGATCCATTGTCTAAGGAATTTGTCATGGTTTGATGACTTGATTCTGTTTTAATAATTCAACTGTCAAAATATGGCTGATGCATATATTGTCCACAGGTTCTGGCAAGGCTCAATTCCATTCGATCTAAGTCAGATGGCTTCACAGAATTTTCTGAGAAAGAAGCTAAGGTATATATTTTCTAGCCCAATGATAGTGTCCAGAAGACATTGTCTTACCCTTTTTCTTATCCAGTGTAACATTTGGTTATTAGAAGTTATCTTCCTTATCAATTAAAAAATTGACTTCATTTTTATTATTATGGCTTAGGAACTGGAAGAGGCGGAAATTGAATTGGAACTCATGCGGGAAGAGAGAACACTTCAAGAAGGATTGAAAAATGGTTGCCAAATTCATCAAACAATAAAAAGCTCAACGAGTAAGAAATGTTACTGTGCAGTACATACCCAGCTTTATGGTTTTTTAGCCTCTGATTGTGATATTTAGAGCAGTTTTGTATCAGGCAATACATGTTTTTAAAAACAAAAACAAATGTTTTATGTTGATAGGATCACCTATGAAGCCTACTCATCAACGGCTACAGGAATTGAGGACGCAAATACGTGACATGTAAGTGGTGATATATTTAAGATGAAGCTGGTAATAATGGTTATTATGCCTCTTGTATGCTTGAAAAGTAATGTCTATTTTTTTTTCTATTTTTTCTCCATGCATCCTCTGGCAGAAATTTATTTGCACAGTATTGACATAATTAGAAAAAAGTATACATGTTATATGCTAGCTCTGGTATAAAACTAGAAAAGTTCACTAAATTTATAAACGATGTAATATTTGTAAAATTTAAAAATGACTAATTTTATTATATGTCAAATATAGATAATATTTTGCAGAGATAAAAATGAACATAATTCATTAAAAATGTCAATCACAAAAAAAGTGTGTCGTTAAAATTTACATAAGAGTTTTTTTTTGAAAAATGACGTGCATGCCCTTAAATAGTAGTTTGTGTTGACATGGAGCACAACCTACAGTTCTAGTGGTACCCCTGTGTTTTTTAAAAACTAAACCCTCATTAGGGTATAAACTAAAAAGGACAAAAACCCTCAACAAGGTCTAAAATCTAACTTCAAATGTAAATGTATTTTAAGTAGAACTTGGAGCAAAAATTTGTAACCCTAGCACTAAACTAGATTTCTTGAGGTATGCATTAATAGATTCTTTAACCTGTTTTTAAGAATGGAGAACATCTCATGAGTGGTGGGATGAGGAAGAAACTACCCTGACTAGCTTTCCCTCTAGGGGAACACCTTGCAACAACCTTGGCAGCTGGGGGACATGCAAACTTTCCTTAACCTTCTCAGGGAACGAGATATCCTCCATATATTTTAAAATAACAGCTATGTTGCTTTAAAAAAATTAAAAGCTAAACTTAAACGTAAAAGAACTATAAATATATTGTGCATGTAGTCCTTTGCAGGCCTGTGTCTGCGACATGAGTCTGCTGTTGAGACCCTCCTTGATGATGCATAACTTTTGGAAATGACCAAGATAACCAAAATCCTTCCAATCTGATGTTTGGAAACAGAAATTGTCCCTCCTTGTAGCCAGAGATGCCGAGAATAGCTTCTTAAACTGAAACCACGATTTTGAGGAGAAAATTGTCAAACTCTTTTGTAGACGACCACTATGACCCAAATATTGATTGCAAGAAACCACGATTTTTGTGGAGAAAATCACCAAACCCTCTATGTGATGCTGAGATCACCCATAAAAAATCTGGAAAACCCAATAGTAATTTTTCACAAAAACCAAAAACAAATTTTCACGAGAAAATTGAAAATACCAGACATGATTTTATCAATTTTGAGGTGAAAAATTGATCAGAACTAGACATGATTTTTGAGGAGAAAAATCAATCAAAATTAAACACTTAAACATCACTCATGATTTTTTGCGGAAAAAAAACATAAAACTTTGTTGCAGAGAAAGATCCCATGATTTTTGTGTGAGAAAAATTGTGCAAAACATAAAAAATTAACCATGTTTTTTAGTAGAAAATAAGGGAAAACCCTTCAGGTTGTGCACAACAGAATAGAGACATCATGCAACAAAAAGAACCTCAATGAGTAGCTGGCACAAAATCTGAGGCAATCACTAATTTTTATGGAGAAAAAATTAGGAAACCATCCATCACACCAGGCATGAACAAGGCATGAAACCACGAAACCCTTTCCACGGGTAACAAAAAATCCTGCCCTCAAATTTTAGATGAGAGAACAAAAAACCCCTCGAAAATTGCACTAACGAATTCTTGAAAGAAAGTCTACACAAATATTGCTTCGATATGCTTGGAAAAATCGAGCCAAAAAACCTCAAGAAATTTTTAGGATTTCCATGAACAAATTTTTTATTAAACAACTCGCCAAACTCTAAATTATCCCATCGATCTGCTCTCACACTATGTATTGGTAATTGTATATTCACTAATGAAAACATAGTTTACAATATACAGGCAATTCCTTTACGTTGTTTCTAAAAGAAATAAATGTAAATAGAAGACCGAATTAGAAACTACGTAAACTAACTAATATAACTAAGACGACCATTAAAGAAACATTACATTATTTTAATATGCTTGAGTGATGTAGTTTTGTCTCAAGAAATATGAGTATCCCCATAAAACGATACATTGAAAATCTTCAGGTTTTTGAAGTTTATTGCGAACATTTTGGCATGTTTTCTGCAAATCATGCGTGCATTTATTCTCATAATTTATCTATTATTACTTGCTTCAAAGATGCATTAGAAATTTGCATGATGATTGGCCAGTAGTCTAAACAAGTAGTGTCCAATTGGTAACTTGAGATTGATCAATTCATCCGTGTCCACCAAGTTATTGAGTGGTTATGTTCTTTCTGGTTAATAGGATGACCATTTATCTTTGGATTGACTTATTTAATGAGATTGAAATCCCCCTAATATGATAAGAGAATTTTGGTGTTGGGCTAACCAATTTGAGCTCTCTTCTATATAGTATCTATTCTGCTAAGGGATCGAGAGAATATAAATTGAAGCAAGGAGAGAGGTATATTGCAAAGGAATGGTCAGTAGTCACAAGTACAATCTTTGCGAACCAACTCCCATTTCTTTGTCCCTGCAATGGCATTTTTCCAAAGAAGTGTCTTTGTTATTTGGCACCAACATTACAATAATTTATAAATTTGAAGTAAGTTGCAATAACAAGTAACTAAAAAATTAAATTAACCTTTAAGACCTCTAGATAAATTGAGATTAAAAAAGCAGAAAAATATAACATTTAATAGTTAAGGTTTGCTCCTAGAAAATAAATAAAAATTAGCTAAGTTACCGGAATCGCACCCTGGACCCATGAACCGGGTCCAAGTCCGGATTCGCGGACCGGTCTGCGCTAGATCTGGGCAAGGTCCGGATTTGGACCTGTGGGTCCATTTGGATCTGCAAACCTGCGGATCCCGACGGACCCACAGGTCTAGATCCGGACCCTGCCTGGATCCAGTGCGGACCCGTGGGGATCCAGCGTGGATCGTCGAGGATCCAGTGTAGATCTGCGCGGATCCCCATGGACCCACGACCAGGCATGTGAAAAAGTGGGTTAAACCCACTTAAAAAATGTTTTTTTTAATTATTTTTTTTGCTTCTAACCCTAAAACAACCCTTATTTAGTTTTAGAATTATGTATATTTCTCTTAGTTTATATATATATATATATACACACACACACACACGAACCCATACAAATCATAATGGTTTTTTTTTCGAGAATCCACGAACTGGATTCTCGAACCCAAATCCGTCCCCGAACCCGAATCGGTAACTTAAAAAATTAGAAAAAATAGTAGTGTTTGTTCATAAAAAGAGATAAAAAGCAAAAAAATGCAATGAACAAGAGAAAAAAAAGGAAAAAATTGAGTTCTTTTCATTTTTGTTGGATTTATTTATTGTGCCATGAATCTAAAACGAAAAGAACACAAACATAGAAGACATACAAAATGGAAGAAAAGGAAGAAAAAGATTCAAAATAGGAAAATGCCTATTCAAATTAGCTCCAACTTGATGGTGGGTTGTTTTAAATCAAATTTGTCTCTTCCAGCTTCTTTGGATGTAGAAAGGGCTGCTATAAGCCTACTCAAGTTGCATTCAATCAACCTTGCTCGCTGAAGTTGTGAGCTAAGTTTTATTTCAATGGATTGTGTTTTTTCTCCAATGCTCTTTTTAACTTCTTTCTTGTGGTTACAAATAAAGGGAATGCCTTTTGAGTGTTAGAGGTCATTAAGTGTTAGACATTTGAGTGTCTTTCTTTTTTTTTTTAATTCTAATTTTAACATTTGGCTAAGTTGTCAAGTCTTTACAGTGAGACTTGTTAGCTTCGGCAACTTTGCCAAACTTGATGAATCTGCTCTGTTGTCAAATCCCCTAGCCTTAACTAGACTTCTTCACTTTGGGACTTGGCAAATTTCAACAATTTGTGCTAATTTATTGTAAGAACCCCTGCAGGTTCTAACTCTGCCAGACCACTAATTTGCTATGCAAATGATATATATATGACTGATTTTTGAAATAAATATGCAATTCCTTGGATTCTTATTAAGTGTTGCCAGGCAAGATAATAACTTTGCATTAAAGTAATTCTGAAACATTTTTTCAGTGCATTGAACTGTGAATGACTTCTCATTGATTTATAGGTATATACAATGCATGGAGAAAGATTTATTAAATTCTTAAAACTAAAATGCAACTTAGGAATTAATTTATTGCAAATTTAAAAAACCTGGATAAGATCGCAGCTAGAAATTACAAGCCCAAAAAGTATCACAGGTGTATTTTGAAATAATTTTGAACCTTGGCGCCAAATACCGATGTCTATTGATGCACAAAAACCCTCAACGTGCCTCTGAATCAACCCACGCCTCTAACACTGGCTCGTGTGGCTTCTTATTACCCGCAACTGCCTTTAAAAATTATTAATACTGCTATTGCAGGCTGCGTTTTGTATTATTTGATGATCTTCTACCCCTTGCATCAATTCTTGAATAAAACTGTTAAGTTAAATGCTGATTCCTTCACTTGAGAGCACAATCATGGTCTTTGATATAAAGCCATTGCCATTGCAGCACTAGTAAATTTTACCCTGTTTTTCGACGAGGAATAGTCGAATGTTAGACACCCATTGGTCGCACAGACGACTATAACTGTTGTCGAACTTTTTTTGTCGCTTATTCGACAGGAAAACCCATCGTCGACATATTGACCTACTTAGTGGTTGAATTATCGACCGAATCTTTGCCGAAAAAATCGCCTGAAGCTGGAAGAATTGCAGATCAAACCTTTTATCTAAGCGGCCAACGCTCACCGAAATTCTGACCACCTTTGGTCGCAATTAACGTCGAACATATAGCAGTCTCGTCGAAACATCAAACACAGTGTGTCGCTTTGTCGACCACAGTTGGCTGGAATCAACGTCGAACACATAGTAGTCACGTTGAAACATCATAAACAGTGTCTCGTTTTCTCGACCAACATTCGTCGCCATTGACGTCGAACACATAGCATTCTCGTCGAAACTACTGATATTAGAATGTCGAAAAAGCGACCAATACTAATTTTTGTTTTAAAAAAAAAAAAATATTATTGATGGGTTTGTAAACGATTTCTCTATATTATATTATAGAGATTTCTCTTAGAGGTTTGTAACAAGGAAATGATGAGTTTGTAACAAGGAAATGATGAAACATCTGTATAATAAAATCATCACAATCATAATCAATCATGATAACACATGATCTCACCTTAGCCATCAATTCTAAGACCTTAGCCCTCTTAGCCCAATTGCATAAGAAATAGCAT
>MU226014.1:2793895-2810218 GCA_018584345.1 Thuja plicata
ATTTGATGGTGTTCTAAGTTGTTTCTCATTCTATGCAAAGATTATATTATCTGTGCAGTTTCTCAGTCCTTTTGTTGACTGTTCCTGGTAGTTCTGTGTACAAACAACAAGTTGGTTTGAAGTTCCAGTGGTTAATTTATTTGCTATTCCTCCTCCCTACTAACAAATGTTCAAATGGTCAATGGGTAATGCAGTGGAATGTTTGAGTCGAAATCCAAATCAACGTCTCTGCAGATGCTAGGTTTGTCATGATTCATTTGCTAGGTTTGTCACGCAAAATCCATATGCAATTTATTCATCTCATACAAAACAAAGAAACCCTAATTTGGTTTGCTTGAATTGAAAACTAACAGCACTTCGTAACCCATATTGTTGCAAATTGACAAATAGTTTAATGTCGGATAAACACAATACAAATAGATTGAGAACACATGTAAGTCTATAAACTGTTCATCGATACCAACCTAATTTTGTGTAAGTCTGAAACAAATCTGCCTTCCGTTTGATCACGCACAAATGGTGTTGGTTCAATCACTTCAACGCATATGTACTCTGTGCCTTCTATTCGTGCCCTCCTTCAACTCTTCTTGGCTGCATAATCACAATGAATTGAAATGAAACCTTTTTATTTAAGTTATATTGATCGTGTTTGTCGCAATTACGACAAAATATCTTGGTTGTCGTAATTCCGACCAACACGGGAATGGATTAAAACAAAAATCAAAGTTTTCCTTCCATTTTCTGACCAAGCAAAACAAATGTAATGCATGGTGGGAAATTTAGGTCAAAATTTATGGTCAAATGTACTAGTGCACAGTTCCACTGGATATCTCACTAGTTGAGAAAATTCACATTTTCTCAAGACAAATTCAGCTGCAAACCCTTGCACAACTCTCTTCACAAAATCAACAAAATAACAATGTCATAGAATGGTTCGATTTTCTCCTCTATTGGCTTTTTATAATTCACAAGAAGAAATCGATCATGGCTTCTTCAATACACTTCTCATGACTTATAAAATGCTTCGCTTTTGTTGCACTTGCTTTTGATGTATTTGAAATATAATATTTAATTATATTTCCCTCCATAACTTAAGCCCAAAATCAAACTTTATTAAATAACCATTTAATGCACTAGGCATTACTATATAATAAGCTCTAACTTAATTATTAATTCATACTCTCCTTGGTTTTTGGCCCCTCAACAATTAATTATAAAATGACCTTCTTTTAACGACTAAAGACCCCTCAAGTCATAAAGTGCAAATATAACCTTATTTTATAATGTGCCATAAATGAATAATTATTCATAAGGTATTACTTTATTAATAATTAAAACAATATAACTCCATGAATACTTTTTATTCTTCAGTTCCGTTTGAACCAGGGAGTCAACCATTGCATCCACTGCACATCTGACTACCTTACTAAAAATAGTAAGGGTCAACCTCTATCAACCCCTAATTTTCTATAATTATCAAATCCTTGAATACTTGATCAACAAAGATGCCAAGGGTCATCACTGCAACTGAGGCCGGTCCAGGTGCCCTGCCAAATATAGAATGCCGGATAAATGACTTACTATAAATAGTAAGTGGACCAAACTGACCCAAATGAAGAGCAATCCTTAAAACCTCTAACCTCCGGAAGGGAATTGACCCATTGAACTGCTAACCGGGACTCTCTAACCAACTTACTTAGCCTGCGAGGACCATTGGTAGGCTAATTCAAACCACTAACCATGGTGAGCTAAAAAGGGAACATTACATTTATATAACTATGATATTTACTTAGTTGGCAAATAATAGCTGTCCCTCTTGACTGATTTGTGGCATTATAAGAAGATGAAATTAAGGATCCCCAAGTAGAAATAATTTTGTGAATGAATCTAGGGAAATCACATTTGATTTCTTCGATAAAAAATAAACCAGGTCTTTTGTAATGTCCCCTCCAAGATCCTTTAGGATTTGGGACTGATTTCTTGGAATTCGATTTCAAAAGACTTCTTTCTATTAAACTTCCACTCAAGACCAAATTGGGTGTGGCTAAAGCTATAATATCCCACAAAAAATTCACCCAAGTTTTACTGACTTTCCATTGAAGATTATATCAAATAGTTTGCAATGAAGATGTAGTTGCTTAGTTTCAAATAACAAATGTGTAACAGTGTATGTTTGTAATATTGCACCTTGATTCTGACCCCAAAATTTCAATCCTTCTCCAAGGATAATTGTGTCAAACAGTATTCTTGCATGCAAAATCAGAATTGTTTGAGCAGAAATAATATGAAATGGATCAAGTAAAATATTTGCCTAGCTATATCAAAAGTTTCAACCTACTAGCTGTTTTCAAGAATTAACTTGCAACAGAATTAACCGAGTCTGTGATGCTTAGCTTTTGACATTTCAGAATAAGAAAGAATAGCATACATTTGACCTCTAAGTTAGAACCATTGAAACTAGGACAGCAGAGAGCTTGTAGACAAGGTTTCATGCAAACATAATCAGATAGCATTGCGCAGGAGAAATTTTGGTGTACACCTTTCAAATGTATTCCTTCAATATGACTGAAGTTGATGTAAGAGTGGTATACATTGCAGCCACATTCAACCGGGAGAAATTTTTCTTTGACAATTTCTGTCAACTTAAATACCAGCCACAATTCTTCAGTTGTTTCATGTTTCTTCGAGCGCCCAATCAACTCAGACGTTTCTGCGACCTTCAATGGCTCCTATGTGCAAACATAGATGTCAATATTCAGTCTAAAGCATTCCAATTTAATTGCTGAATTGAATTGTTCCTTGATGATTTCCCTTGCTTAAAAACCTTCTATTTATATCTCCACTACCAAAAGATTGTCTTTTCAATAAAGTGTCTATTGAAACCACGATTGGATTTCCAAAAGGCCGTGACTCTTATTGTTATTAGAATAATAATATAATGTTTCTAATGGTCATGTTTAGTAGGTTTAGTTTTATTAGTTAGTTTCCTTTTTTGTATTCAGTTAACGATTGTTTTGTTTAGAAACATCCTCTTGTACTTTTCCATTTAAGGATACTTCGTCTCCATTGTTTAATATCGAAATATTTGAACATGGTATCAGAGTGGGTGACGAGTCATTAAAAAAAATTCGTGCCCTTGTACCTAGAAATCCTTTGCAGAAATTTTTTCTATCAAATTTTTTATGAGAAAATCGTTGTGAGGGAATCGTTGGTGGTCTGAAATTTTCGTGGGTTTTTCTTTTCACGTTTTTTGAAAGCTTGCAGATCGAGGTTTTTTTTGGAGAATTCACGTGTTTTACGGAGTCGAATCGCAGGTTTTGACTTTGGTAGCTTGCGTTTTTGACGCAATTTTCTTGTCATATTTTGCGGCTAGGGTACGTGAAGACTAATCTATTCTTACCTATGCGAAGTTTCATCCTTTTTTAGCAACGTGGAGGGTTTTTAGTAACAGGTTTTTGGATTTCTATCTGCGGCAACCTGTATTTTTCTTGATGGGACTAGTGAATATTTTCCCTTGCGAAGATTGCTCTTTTTTTGCCACACGGATGGTTTGCCATTTTTGGGGTTTTGCTAATAATTTTCCCGTGACCTAGGGTTTGTAGAAAAAACATTGGGTTTTCAGCAAAAGTTTGGTTTCTTATTTTTGGATGATTCTGGAGAAAAATCAATAGGTTTTCTCCAAGAAAAATTAGACCTTTCAGTTTTGTGAGAAGTTAAGCTCGGTGAAAAATGAGAGGGATGGTGTCGTTGACCAACATCATGTTGGAAGGCAATTAGTGCTTCAACGACAAGAAATATAATACGTGGAAACAAAGGATTCTTTCAATTTTTGAGTACTGGTGTTTAGATGTGGTTGTTTTGGGTACCACTACTCGTCCTACAACGACGGGAACGACCAAGATAAGTTTGATGAGCATAACTGAGAGGCGGTTATGTTGCTAAGATTGTCAATCACTAATGAGATGCTTCTAGAAGTGCCATGAGGCAAGACCTCTAAAAAAATGTGGAAACCTCAGATAAAAGTAGTCTTATTTCTCAAGAACCAACTGTCTTTGATCATGATGGATGAGGTGTCCTTGCAAGAGTATCTTATGAAAATCAAGGATATATGCATTCAATTGGAGGCCATTGGTCGCAAGATGAGAGAGGAGGACATGGTGGTGATTACACTAAAGAGTTTACCACACAACTATGAGTAGTTTATTGAGAGGCTTAACATTACCTCCACTAATGTTGGCTTGAAATTTGATGAGTTGTGCAATAAATTATTGCAGCAAGCTAGGTGGAGACAATAGTTTGGTAGCAACAATGACATGTTTAGTGCGGAACATACATTTACTGCCATGGATAAAGGCAAAGGTGTGTCCACTTAGTAGAATGGACAACACACCTCTGAGGATAGTTCCTAGAAGAATATCACATGTCACTATTGTGGGAGACTTGGTCATATCTAGAGGTTTTGCAGAAAGTGGTTGGATGATTAGAAGACCAACTAGGGAGAGTCTCAACAACAAGCTCATGTCGCAAAGTGTTATGAAAAGGAGTCGACCTTCTGTGCTTTTTTGTAGTTAGTACGATGACCATTAAGGGAGGGTATTAGAATAATAATGTAATGTTTCTAATGGTCATCTTTATCAAGTTTAGTTTTATTAGATAGTTTCCTTTTTTTATATTCAGTTAACAATTATTTCATTTAGAAACATCATCTTGTACTTTTCTATTTAAGGAGACTTTGTGTCCATTGTTTAATATCAAAATATTTGAACAATTGTTTGTCTTTACCAATTACTTTTCATATGTTCATCGTGCTTTCTCTATTTAGATCGCCGATTAGAATATTATCCTTGTATTAATATGTGCATCGGTTAAAATAAATATATGTATCGATTAATATATGAAGATAATAATATGTAAATCGGTTAATATGTGAAGAATATAAGATATGTGGATTGATTGATATGGGAGCTGATATATAATGATCTATGATTTAATATATTAATGATGAAATCATTGGCAATGGTTATGATTGTATCCATTTGTGATGCTGGTAACTACATCAATAAATAAATGATTTACACCAATGGTTTCTATTGTTGTATTAATATATTTTGATTAAGTATCTAATTAGTATCTTTAATTAAATATTAAAATGTTATTTTGAGACAAGTTATTTCTTTTAATTCTTAATTTTTGTATTATATTATATTTAATAATAGATAATATTATATTATAAAATTACGATACTCATTCATTAATATATAATATAATATTATACTATATTATATTCTTTCATTATTATATTAATAATATAGTTAATTAATAATAAATTATATTATAATTTACTATTATTTATATGCCCATTAATTTATTTTTATTATTATTATTAAATCCTATTCTAGGAAGGGGACATCACATCTTTGGATTCGTATCATACCACTAACGAAGGGAATGCCTTGTGATTCCAAGATATGATCTTCACTAATGTACTCATATGTGAAATTATCGTTTGGCAATTCATTTGTCTTGGAGAGGATGAATTGTTTATTTTAACCTTTGGCCTATCTGATGAAATGATCATTTGCATCGGCTTGTTGAGGGAGATGCTGGATGCACTAAGCTTCTCTATTGTGTGTTGAATTCGTAATTTATTCTCTAGTAATCCTCTTCTAGCATGCATCTAATTCTTCAAACGTGAAGGACAATGGGAGCAATGAGTGGATTATGAGGCGAAAGAGTGGCTGGGAGCAAATCCTTTGCACCATTTGTTGGTTTCGGTTATCCTATTAAATAAAGGTATAAGAGAAAAGAATTATAACAAAGTGAAATGGGCACAGGATTATTTAGATTGCTTCTAGTAGGATATTAAGAGGGTATATTCGTTTATATACTTCATTGAAGATTGAATTTTGATGTTGTGATATATTCTCCAATGGATTTTCCAATTCCATAGAGGGAGTGTACATCCCATGATTCACTTTGCAATAGGGGTAGATGTGCCTGCAATAGTAATTTGCTTTGAAGATTATTAGTGCTTTTGAAAGAATGGGTTTAACACTTCACAAGGAGACCTAGTTTTCCCATGAACCATAGTCCTTCCTAGAAGATAGTCTCTATTTCTTCAGTAGTGCTGAAGATAGCCACAAAATAAATCTAATTGGTTTCTACTAAACCATTTCTGAAGCTTTGTGTGTCTTGGATCTCGGGTAGATGCCCACAACCCTACAAGAAGTGCTTTTTGTTTTAGTGACCATAGTCTATTTCCCATTTCTTCAAGTGGGAAATGTATTTTGGGAGGAGGATCCATTTTGATGTAACAAATGTTTTCCTTGTGAACAGGAAAGGAAGTTTATGAATGATTTTGTGAGCATGGAGGTGGAATTACAGAAATTAAGAATGAGGGACTAATCTTTTATTTGAATACAACATTGAGAAAACTTGGATTTTAGGAATTGGAGGATGACAAAACCCCCTCAAGGGCACATAAGAGAAGCTTAATTACCAAAGATTGAGAAAATATTTGTCAAGTTTTGAAATTTGATGTAGCTTATCTGAGATTAACTCCCAAATACTATTGTTTGTTTTTCAATCAAAGAGTCAATCCAGTTTGAGTTAGCTTTTTAACGTGCTGCCCTCTAGATTGATCATAAGCTCCAGATTAGTGTTATAGATGGGGAATGTATCACACACTATTACAACATTCCTTTATTGAGTCGCATTATTTTATTATTTTTAATATTGTATATCTTGTACAAATATTCTGCTCATTCAAGGATCAACGTGAGACCAATACAAGCTCTTAACAAGCAAATACTCTAGAAATCACCTATGGAAGACCAATAATCACTACTTAAAAATCCATTTATTTTAGAAATTGCATCCATATTAGAAGTTTACTATGGAAGACCAAAGGTCACAACTTAGAATTCTACTTTAGATGTCCCTATGGGGATTTGAACTTGGGTCTTCATAATGAAAACCCAACATTTTAACCAATTAAGCTCAACCTCTTGGACATACTTTTATTATTTAACAAAATATGTAGATAAATATAACATAACAAAATATCCTAAAGCTTTTCTAATAGACAATTTTAAGAATTTCCAAATGATTTAAGCTCACGAATCACTCTACAAAACTATTCATCCCCAAAGTTGAAACCCAATGTAAGCGATAGAATAAACAACAGAAACATACTTTATGATAAACTACTCATCTAGCACATATATAATTGAAAATAAATAATGATTCATAGGTAAACACCATAATTATGCTGTATGGGAAACATTATTTTATGATTACTGTCTTTAGGTACATGTATGGCAAATCTATCAGCTATATGGAGTATAAACGAGATGAAGTCACAAACAAGAAAATGGTTTTAGAAGATAAGCTCTCTCTATCCAACGATACATCATCTATGGAGGGTTTTCATTTGTGCATTGAATTGTTATTATTATTTAAGAGTTTTATGCCACTTTTCACATATTTATATGTTTTATAATTTATTATTGTACTATTTTACATTAAGATATTGCTTTGTTAACTATATTATCTAAAACTGAAAGCATTATGGTTTTTACAATGACACAATTATGTAGAACCATATTTCAAGACATCCAAACACTATAAAACAATAATAATTAGTTTTCCTTTGATTCAATCTCATTATGAGCATTTTGACTTTGATAATTTCAATTTGATTATAGATCCAATAATAATTAGTTCGCCTTTGATTCAATCTCATTATGAGCATTTTGATTTTGAAAATTTGATTATAGATCTGACTTGGACAAAATTCAAATTGCTAGTAGTGGTTGACTTGATGCTTTGAATACCATTTTGACTATTTGGGATTGGATTCTACAATAAATAGAATGGACTCATGGCTTCGACCCAAGGGTGGGTAGATGTTTTTGTCCACAAAGGCTTCTTCGAATAAAATAGTATAGGTCAAAATGCATGTAGCTTTTAATGTGTTTAAAGTGCATAATATATTTTATTTTTACTGCACATCTCAGATGCCAATTCTTTCTTCTTTGATACATGGAGTTGCTTTAATGCTTATCAGGGAGCATTCTGAAATTCGAGCTGAAATAGCAGCTCGGAAAGAAAGAGAACGTATTGCAAGGCGCACTCGCCAGCTGACTTTGGAAGAGACAGCCCTGCGAGAAATAGAGCTTCTCCAAGATCTTGATAGGTTTTTATCTTACTACATTACCAATTATTTGAAAGTTTAAGACTCTTTAGGATGAAAACAATATTAAATGATTCTTGGAGTTCCTTTTCTTATGACCAACGGTATCTTGATTGTAAGGTTTAATAATTAATAGTTTTTCTTAATCTAACATTGGTGTGCATGAGTTTATATGTCCTGAGTTTCAATGATGATTATATAATTTCTTTGGTCATAACATAGAGAAAGAATTGCTGAAGTGGAGCGTGAGGTTGAGAGACAAAAGTTACTAGAGAAAGAGCGTGCAAAGACTAGAGAGTTACGACATAGCCTTGATTTGGAAATTGAAAGGCGCACACAGGTTTGTCCATTTCTTTCTGATGCCAGCTCAAGTTGTATTTTTTATTAAACCTTGATTTGCAAGGCAAAGCAGATAGTGCAGAGATGAGTGTTGAAATCAAAAGGGCTAGGGTAAAGAAATGGCCATGTTATTAATCAATGTTGACACAAGGGCTAAATTTGGTTCTCAGAGCTAGCTTAAAATGACTTTAGGTCATAAGCAAACAAGATATTATTCTTTTCCTCTCGGTTCATCTTAAGTAATTCTCCTTCCATCAATCATCTTATACTATCGGTAACCAATGATAGTCTGAAAAACAAAATAATACATTTATTTTTGTGAATAACTAGAAGAAAATGTTGGGTATACAAAATATTTCAGATGTGACATTGTACACAAACAAACAAAGAGACAAACAACAAAGGACAAATGGTAAATATTGGATCAATCTGTCTTGAAAATAGCATTGGATGCTTCACATCCCTCATAAATGAATGTCCCAAGGCTGCAATAATACTGCATTTGGCTAGAAGCATAGTTTGCAAAATTTGTGAGTACTCAAATTTTTTTGCTGAGCTAGTTTATACAAGTTTAACTGTCCAGTATTTTATAGATGCAAGAAAAACATGGGTAAAAATGCCAATGTGGGTAAAATGCTGGTTAAAACGGTTTTTCACATGTTAACCACACACACACAGGCACTGACACAGACACAGACACAGACACAGACACACACACACACACATACACATACACACACACGCACACACACGCATACACACACACATGTACACACACGCACACCCACACACGCACACACACACACACACACACAGAGATGCACTCCTTGTACATATACATTGGGTAATGCTGCAAACATGCATACTAAAATTGGATTTGAAAAGTCGATGCCCGAGCAGTGGTGACTTGAACATTTTAATTTCCAAACATTTAGCTAGGTCTATTCAAAGTACATTTAACTTCCAATCTATGATCCTCGATGTTTTTGGGATAGGGATGAAAGGAAACATGGGAACACATTTTAGGGATTTAAGGAAAAGGAGGCAATTATTGGAGGGATATTAGGGGACATCAATTGATTTAAAAGGGGAAAATAAAAAAAATATAAGAAACTTCAATTAATCATATTGTAAGGCAATAGTTTAAGTTGGTGTGTCAAAGCAGTGTGTGCCATATAGGTAGAACCTTGTGTTGGATACATATTGTTATGATCATTTAATATGTTCCAATGAGTCAGCAATATACCATGGACTTTGACATTTCGTATCTTCCATATATATATATATATGATATTTTGGCATCCACAATATTCTTAGTTACTAGTTCATCCCTTGGATTGCCCTGATCTAGGTCTATTCCATATCCAGTCCATCTTTTGGGTTGATTCAAGCAAGGGTTTTGCTAGGTCATGTGAAGAAGATTGTGGGTTCATCGAGGACAAACCCATGATGAGCCTAGAATCATCTGTTGGTCCCAAGGCAAAACTTGTTTATATATATATATATATATATAAATATATGAGTAGAACTAATTCATATTTAGAAAATCTTTAAAAATGTTATTGATATTTTAGCCGTGTTAAGTGGTCATAGGGAATCTCCATTTCAAGTAGGCTGGTGTCTAGCTTGGCCTCATGGGTGCTCTCTACTTTCTTTTGTAATGAAGTGATGTGGTGAAAGGTGTCACAAAGGTGATGGTTAAACCTTTGGTGGTTAGTTTCTAGGTGAGCTGTATGAGGGGGATGAGACAACCATGCTCTAGTGATGATAACATCATCACATTCACAGCGATGCCTTCCTTTTCTTTCTTTCCTTGCTTTTCACTGTTAATTCTCTTTCATTAACTATTCTTGGTATCATTGTTCTTCTCTCACATTGTCATTTTCTGTGGGAAATTGTATTTAATTCTTGTTGGGCATTCACTAAAGGAACACAAATAACAGCATTATAATTCTTTAGCTCTATGTTGCTGGTTTTGGTATTGGGTCGGGTATGTATATGGTTACGGGGTTTTAGTATGTTGGTATGAGAAATTATTTTTATTGGTACAATATGGATGGGAACAACTATATTAAAAATATATAATAACAAAAAACTTCTAAAAATATAGAGAATTGAAAATACATTTGATATACCATACACTATTAATGGGATTTGAATCTTTTATAGTATGATACTTCATCATTGGTCAATGATAGTGATAAAGATAATATTAGTTGTCAATGGATAAGTTCAAAATTTCAAAACTATGTCATATATCATATATTTTCTGGACTCTAGAGTCAAGATTCAAATGAAAATCATTAAAATTACAAAATTTTAAAATAATACAATAACAAGGTTATATCTTGATCTTCAATCTTCATCAAGAGCATCTAGATCAAAGTGATTGCTTGGTTCAACATCATTTGAACGGTGAACCACAATGAAATGGAGTGCAACTCCCAGTGGGTACATCATGAGTAAGAGTCTCTTCATCATCTATATTGACTTTGGAAAGCTCTATGAGAGCAACATCCAACTAGGTACACTCAAGGGTTATGTCACAATTCTTTGTTGAACCTCGTGGTCAACTTCCTCACGTGATAGGAGATGCAAGTTGGAATAAATATAGACTAAGTTTTTTGCTATTTTTGCAGCCAATTAGTCAGGCTTCATTGAATGGATACAAGAGTATGAACTCCAATTCCATTCAGCCAAAGAAGAAATTCCATCCTATTGAAATTGGAGAGAAAGTAAATTCAACTTAAAAATTAAAAAATGAAAAAGAACGGTAAATATTAAGAATGTTAAAAAAAAAAAAACACTTGTGATAGAATTTGATTTCAAGAGGCTAGAGGAATAAATAATGTTGTTGATGGAGGTACCGCCATGTATGCGCATCTACTTTGTATTGGTCTTGCGAGCACACATACTATGATCTTGTCCTAAGATGAACTTGCCAAACTCTTTCCTAATAATATCCACTACTTCTGGATTTGAGAAGATTCTTTAGAATGATATACTCATGATAGACTTGGTGCAACTCAAGATAGTGCACACAAGTCTACCAATCATCATCGAAGATCAATGACTTGACTGTTTAGGTCCTCTCTGAATTTGATTGCTTCCAAATACTTGATTAGTTCCTAATGACCATGATGTCGAACATTTCTATCACCTTCAGAGGTCATCTAAAAATCATTGTGTGGTGGGAATTGGAACTAGTTAAATAATAGCTTCGATATGATTGACTTATATATATATATATATATATAAATTATTATTATCATATTCGATATGTTTGATTACATGCTTTATATATTAATATAAAGTGAATCAGATTCTCTATATTCGACAAGGCTGTTTTTATATCGACCGTAGTCGATGTCTTACATAGATTATATATAAGTTACGATAACTATCATACGATAGTTATACGTAACACATTAGTGTTATGCAAACAGCGCTTTACTTTGTAATCGACATCATACGAAACGACATGTCTATGTAAAGACATGACCGTACGTGGCATAAGCCACGTACAATCATGTCTCTACATAGACATGACTGTTATGTTTTATATTTATATATCTTCGTATATGCTGTGGAAACATATCCATTACAGAGTTCATATTACTACCACAGCATATACGAAGAACATGCATTTGCATTTATAATTTAGTAAATATTCAGATATATATTGTGAACAAATAGCATATTAGATTCTCTCTATTAAAGATCTCCATTCCTAACATGGTATCAAAGCCTCTCTAGAGAAGAATCATATAAATAAATAAAAAAATTCTGAATTATATCATTTTGCTATTAGAATATAAGAGGAAAATAATAAATGACCAATAGCATTAAAGTGGAGGACAAACTTGAAGGCGCTACAAACTTTTTCTCATGGAAGATACGAATCCTGACATTACTTCAAGAACTCAAGTTAGACTCCTATGTTGAGGAGGATATAAAAATGCCTGAAGATGAACCTAACAAATCAACTTGGAAAAGGCGTAACAACAAAGAAAAGAAAATAATAATCGATGCCGTTAAGGACCATATTCTTCCCTCCATAGCGAGGTTAAAAACTGCCTATGAAGTATTCAAAACCATTCAAGAGACATATGAGATCAATAATACAAGCAAATTACTTACTCTCAAACAACAATTCCTGAATCTAAAAATGAACAAAGGGGAAACCGTCACGTCCTACTTCTTAAGAATTTCCGAATTAAAGGATTAACTATCTACTATTGGAAACAATGTTGATGACATGGAGTTAACATTAATAGCTCTTAGAGGATTACCTATCTCATGGGAATCTTTTATTCAATGTATAACGGGTCGCCCTTCTCTACCTAAGTTTGATCAACTAAAGAATGACTGCACTCAAGAGGAATTCCGATTAATATCAAGAGGGATCGGGCCACATAAAGGAGGAGAGATCTAAGCACTACATACTCATTCAAATTTCAAGAGAAACAAAAGGAAGTTCAAACATAAGAAGGGAAACTATAACAAAAACCACAATGCCAGAGACTTCTCCAAAGTACAGTGTTATATATGTAATAAACTTGGACATACGCACAGGTTCTGTCCAGAGAAAAAGAAAATTCAAGCAGCAATAGCCGAAACCAAAGGAGCAGAAATATCCTTATTCTTCCTGGCCTTATCAAGTGAAGTAAATTCAAATAAACACAATTGGATAATCGATAGCGAAGCATCACGACACATAACTGGATTTAGAGATCAATTCGAAACCTTAGAAGAACACTCCTCTGAAGAGGTTACAATTGGAGACAACTCCACTTATCCAGGGAAAGGTATTGGGACCTGCTCAATCAAATTGAAAACAGGGGTAACTCTACAACTAAAAGACGTTCTCTTTGTACCAGGCATAAAAAGGAACCTGGTCTCTATTTCAGGCCTAGCTGATCAAGGCTATCGTGTTACATTCGAAGAAGATAAAGTGCTAATATGGCCTAAAAACACTAACCTTAAAAATGCTATTTCTATAGGGTATAGGGATGGAAGCCTATACAAATTATGTAATAGTCACAAATTAGCTCTATGTCATGAAGTATCAAATTCTCATCAACTCTGGCAAGAAGGTTAGGACACCTTGGATTTAGCACTCTTCCTTCCATAAAGAAAATCACTATAGGCATACCTAATCTAAAATCTGATCATATTGGAACTTGTAAAGGGTGTGCTCTAGGAAAAAATATCAAAAGATCATTTCCCTTCAGTGAACATAAAACCAAAATTGTATTAGAATTCATTCACACAGATTTATGTGGACCTATGTCAACTCTCTCACTAGGAGGATTTTCATATTATGTGATTTTCGTTGACGATTATTGTAGGAAAACTTGGATCCAATTTCTTAAACTCAAAGAATCAAATGAAGTATTGCTAAAATTCAAAGAATTTAAATCATTAGTGGAAAATCAAACTGGCAAGAAAATAAAAACTCTAAGATAAGATAACAAAGGTGAATACATCTCTGAAAACTTTAAAGAATTTTGCAGTTCTATTGGGATTAAGAGGGAATATACTGTAGCATATAATCCTCAACAGAATGGAGTAGCAAAAAGGAAAAATAGAACTGTTATTGAAGCTGCCAAGGCTATGATGCATGATCAAAATCTTCATACCTCATTTTGGGCCGAAGCATGTAATACCGCCGTATACATTCAAAACATGTGTCCTTACTCAATTCTAGAAAACGTTACACCTGAAGAAGCCTTCATAGGGAAGAAACCAGATCTAAGTCATCTAAGAATCTTCAGATGTCCTGTATACGTTCACATTCCTAAAGAGGAAGAACCAAACTAGAACCCTCTGGGAAGAAAGGAATATTTGTTGGCTACAGTGAAACTACTAAAGGATACAGTGTCTACATACCAGGACATAAATCTATTGACATTAGTAGAGATATCAAATTTGAAGAGGACATTGTTCTCAAACTCTCCACACTTACAGAAGAAGGATCAAATGGGAATCGAAGGGAGAATATTATAGAAAATAATGAAAATCACGACACTGAGAATCAAAGGGAGAATACACTTCAAGATGATGGGAACTACATTATCGAGAACCAAAGAGATAACACAATAGAAAATAATGATCTTTCCTTATCCAATCTTGAAGATGTTGAAATTCCTAACAACAAGAAAATGCCACTATGGGCAAGAAAAATGTTTGAAGAAAATAATGTTGAACCAGATGAAATATTTAGACAAAGTAAGAGAACAACAAATCAGAAATGCTATCATGCACTTATGGCTGAACTTACAAAATCCGAACCACCTAATGTTAAAGAAGCTTTAACATGTCAAGCCTGGAAAGATGCAATGATCGAAGAATATCAATGTATAGTAAAAAAGGATGTTTGGGAAGTAGTACCAAGACCTAAAGGGAAATCAGTCGTCTCTTCAAGATGGTTATTCAAAATCAAATATGCTTCAGATGGTAGTATCAAAAAACATAAAGCCAAATTTGTAGCTAGGGGTTTCTCTCAAAAGGTTGGAATTGACTACAAAGAAACCTTTGCTCCGGTTGCTCGATATACCTCTGTGAGAACCATTATCGCCATTGCAGCATCCAAAGGGTGGAAGATACATCAAATGGATGTAAAAACAACATTTTTAAATGGTGTTATTGAAGAAGTATACATAGAACAACTAGAAGGCTTCACCACTCATGACAAAAATAATTATGTTTGCAAATTGAGGAAAGCACTCTACGGCCTTAAACAAGCTCCCAGGGTTTGGTATGAATGCATAGATAGTTATCTCTCCAAGTTAGGGTACTCTAAAAATGAAGCCGACCCTAACATATACTTCAAAATATCCAAAGGTGAAATGGTAAATCTAGTTCTCTATGTTGATGATTTACTAATAACAGGAGAAGATCATCTTATTGCTAAATGCAAACAAGATCTCACAAACGAATTCGACATGAAGGACCTAGGGTTGTTACACTACTTCTTAGGCTTAGAAGTATTACAGAAAGAAAACTATATTTTTCTAAATCAAAGAAAATACACCATGGACATTTTAACCAGATTTGGAATGTTGGAGTGCAAACCATTAACCACTCCAATGGAAATAAATCTTCATAAGCTCAAAGATGAAGCAACAAATTTAGAACCTACAGATCCTACATATTATAGACAACTAATTGGATCACTTATGTACTTGGTAAACACTCATCCTGATATCTGTTATGCTACAAATGTATTAAGTCATTTCATGTGTGAACCAAAGAAGATCCATTTAACAGCTGCTAAACATATTTTAAGATACTTATGTGGTACAATTGATATGGGCCTAAAATACGAGAATGTTGAGATACAACCTCAAGGGTTCATTGATTCTGATTGGGCTGGAAATTCAATCGACCGTAAAAGCACTACAGGATGTTGCTTCAGTCTTGGATCAGCAATGATTTCTTGGTTCAATAGAAAACAATCAGTAGTTGCTCAAAGTTCTACTCAAGCAAAATATATGGTTGCTTCAATGGGAGCTCGAGAAGCAGTATGGTTAAGGAAGTTATTATTTGGATTGTTTGGCAAGCCTCTAAAACCTACAGTAATTCATTGCGACAATCAAAGTTTGTTAGGTTTTAGGATAGTTGCAAATGTAATAGCACTCTATGTTGTTTATGTTATGTGTTTTTCAAATGCAACAATCTCTCTTTCATTTATATTGAGAAAGAATCTAGGAGAGACGTGTCCCTTCATGGGACATGTCTATTCATTATAATGTTTCATTAATCAATCATATATATTAGAATAATAT
>MU226014.1:2811174-2865633 GCA_018584345.1 Thuja plicata
ATCCACCATGAAGATCTCTAAATCATCTATGGTTTATTTAATGATATCAGCCTTATGATATCTACCATGATGTCTAGGAGATCCTAACCATCATGACATGTCCACGGATATCAAGTCACATGATATCTATCATGATGGAGATGTTGCAAAGTCGTCACCTCACAACATCAATCAAATACAAGTGTTCATTGTCGAAAAGTCGTCACCTTTCTCCAATGTTCACAGGAGTGCCCATAAGTCCTGGAGTCACACACATGAAATCCACCCTGACTCATCTCAGAGGGTGAATCCAAGGACTTTCACCTTAGACTTCTCTCTCAAGGAGAAAAATGCAATAAAGTACATATCAAGAAATCATTGATGCTGATACTCCCTCTCAACAAGGGCTTTATTCTCCACAACTCCAAGCTTGTCTCAAAAATGCACAAACTTTACTTTGGCAGGAGGCTTGGTGAGAATATTGGTCGTCCAATCTTCAGTGATAATGTACCTCGTCTGAATACTAGAGAAACCATCTCTCCATGGTCTACTCCCTCTGAATCAAGTTCCTCAAATGTCAGCTGATGCAGATTCTCTAGCTGCTCCCTTTTTCACGAAAGTATACCATATTCACATACTCCAGTCATGGAAGATATCTTTTTCCAAGAGACTCATCATTTGGCACATGATTTATTTGTTCAATGATCACATTATTGTTCACAAGAATGATTTCCCGTACACAAATGTACTTGTCTGATTCCATAGTAACATGAGTGAATGTAATAAACTGTGGATTTATCCCTAGGCTTGACACCACCAAATATTCATGGTAATGTGGCTTCCATCTGAATCTCCAATTACATGCATCAACCTCTTGACCTTCTCATCTAAGGTTGCCTCTAATAGAGTGTCAGGCTCCCTCTGAATCTGATGTCCATCTTCAAATATTCAGTTCCATAATTGCAAGTATCAACTTTTCTTTCCCCTGAATGAAATTTATTATGCTTCTTGATCTGTTTTATTTCTATATATATATGATACGCCTGGGCAATTCACAAAAAACTCATGACAGACTGCTGAGCACACTGCATCATTTAATGCCTCTATTACAACATGATTCTCATATGCTCTGGTACTAGGAAACGACTACACAATATGCTTCACATTAGCCAAAGTTTGGAACCGTATAATATATAGACTTCAGCGATCAAGTAGATTCTTTCCACTTACGGAAATTAAGGGACTAAACAAGCCAAACCCGTTGTGCTGGTAATGGACCCCAATTCACATAATCTTATTGATGATATTTTCACAACAATATTGATCTTCTCAAGCAAGAATTATATTTGGAGTCTGTGATATGCCAGTTATCCCTATATTGGGTGTTTGTTTTGTGTTCAGTCTATGGATCCACAAATCCGCTTCTTTATTATTTATATAATTCCTTAGTCACCGTGACCAACAGATCGATAGCAAATGAAAATATACTCAAGGATGTATACACTGCTCCAAGACCCATCTCAAATGATGATTTCTCGACAATCTTTAGACCTCCATAGGCAATAGTCAGTAGCCGCTCCCAACACCTCAATATCCATGAGTCTTCCTAGTCAATATGCGACATCGACAGTTGTCTCCATGTGCAAACTTTACTAGCAGCTCCCGACACTATATCAATAGTGTCGCAAGATCCCATTTGAGGAAAATATGAAATCGTTCACGTTCTTCTTCGATGCTTCTAGATTCGCATGCATTGTCAATGAGGGAAGTTGGAATTAAACCATCTGTCAATTGGTTCTTCTTCTTTCATCTTATATGATCCCACACTTCCATTTGCAAGGCCAAGAATTATCTTGTATTTAATATGCAAGTTGTGTGTGGTTATGGTAACTGCTTCATTCAACGTGTAACCTGTTCCTTTGATTGGCGTTATGGAATCTATCCAAAACTTTGCATTGCTTCGATGATTTTGAATCTTACATGAGGAAACATCTAAATACCAAAGCATTCCAACACCTTTGTAACCGGCTAGAATTATTGATGAAAGCAAGATAAAACAATATCGGGATCTTTGACAATTGGAATAACTTGCTGATGAAGTGATATTTAACTAACTCTTTCTTTAGTYATGGSTGAAATATCARGCTTTCAGCACTTACAGTTAACAATTTGGATCACTCAGACAAGTCATTAAAATAGCTCACCATCATGCTTTCATCAATATGGGAATCATTAAATCATTCTTGCTTTTCAACCCCAAATGAGATTATGAATTTGTGGTTTACATATCGGTGTTGATGGCTTTCATGTCACTATTTTCTTCTTTTACATTCGCATTCAATGGTAGACATAAAATTTCTGTCTGGCCAACTTATCATTGTAGAGGTTGTCGATGGAGATAAAAGTCCTGTCACTTGCCTTTATTTGGTGTTTTAATTTTGATCTGTGTTGGAGTTTTCAGTCTAGAGGGTTTGAATAGCATATTTTCAGTGACAGGAGATCTGGAACAAAATTACAGGAATTGTGAGAAGTTTTCATTGTTGTTCATTTCCAAAGTAGGCTGTACCCTTGCCAAGACTTGCTGGCTGTGCCAATTAGCAGACCTATGCGTGGTCATTATGGAAAGGTTACATCCGCATAAATAGGACGAACTGGCATCAGCATTGAAGGAGTAAACATTGTTAAATCTGTAACAGTATTTGGGTGCCGTACAAGTGCATAATCCTTGCCAGGAAAGACGTACATAGCAGAGATTCAGTTTTGGAAAAAATGAACAGTCTGGAAATCACTGTGGCAACCTGAGAGAAAGGGGTGTAGTATGATAAATATCATTGCTCCAGCAGATAGCGCTGATGTTTGGTTACTTGGATTGTAAGATGTTGAGCACAGGCTCGAAGTGGGATAAAACCCACAAACCTTGGTGACTCTTTCCAAGGTCAAAGATGACCCGCAACTTCTCAATCCGTTGCCACGCAATCATTAAAGATCCATCAAGATTAGGCATTTAACACATATCTGAGCCAAATTACACTAGTCCAGCGTTGAAATTTCTGGCCATCGTGACATTTACATATTGCAGCAAGTGGAGGCCACAAGTACGTGTTTAGCAGCAGGAACTTAAATCTTCAACCGGTGACCAAAACACCACAGACATTTTGACAATCCTCTTTCTGTACTTTGACTGAGGCTGCAGCAACGACAATCAAATGTATAAGCCATGACAATATTATATTTTCTCTCTCAAACTTGGCTCTATACCATGTTAAGTTTTAGGATAGTTGCAAATGTAATAGCACTCTATGTTGTTTATGTTATGTGTTTTTCAAATGCAACAATCTTTCTTCCATTTATATTGAGAAAGAATCTAGGAGAGACGTGTCCCTTCATGGGACATGTCTATTCATTATAATGTTTCATTAATCAATCATATATATTAGAATAATATAAGTTTGCATAATATATATATATATATAGATATAAGTATTATATATATTCTAAATGATTATACGACTGAAGCTACAAACATTAACAAAGTTGCATTAAACTTTCTATAAATCCTGTTTTTCACAATCGCTCCAAACGCATAGAAATTCCTTACCACTACATAAGAGATATGGTAGATAGAGATATTATCAAATTGGTCTACATTAGTACTGAAGAACGAAGTGCTGACATCTTTACCAAGCCTCTTGCGAAGTTGAAAATTGAAGACTTTAGAAAGAAACTTGGTATGATTAAGTTGTGATTAATTTTGAGATTAAATCTCACTATTATGTAAATTATTGTATTCATGAATAAAATAAATTTAAATATTGCAATATTGTGTTTTTTGAAAGGTGACGATCTTTCATGTGTGAGGTCACTATTGTAAGGTGATGATCTACAATGATGTGACCTATTTATGTTATCATTTAAATCTAGTTCCAAATTTAGTCGGGGATTATGATAACATGTGCCTCAAGTTATCTGAATTGCGCCGGATATCTTGACACCATTACTTATCACAAATCCAATTCCAAATTGAGTTGGGGATTGTGATAATTTTTTATCAGGTTGATTACGTTCCGGATCTTGCCAGTTATCCTGATATAAAGATAAGTGTTATATCGAGCTCTGAATTAAGTCGGGGATCACATAACACTTACATCTTGAGATATTGGTTCTGATCAATCCTCTCTTGCTAAGAGGGAGTGTTAAATAATAGCTTCGATATGATTGACTTATATATATATATATCATATTCGATATGCTTGATTACATACTTTATATATTAATATTAAGTGAATTGGATTCTTTATATTCGACAAGGCTGTTGTTATATCGACCGTAGTCGATGCCTTACATAGATTATATATAAGTTACGATAACTATCATACGATAGTTATACGTAACACATTAGTGCTATGCAACAACACTTTACTTTGTAATCGACATCATACGAAACGACATGTCTATGTAAAGCCATGACCGTACGTGGCATAAGCCACGTACAATCATGTCTCTACATAGACATGACTGTTATGTTTTATATTTATATATCTTCATATATGTTGTGGAAACATATCCATTACAGAGTTCATATTACTACCACAACATATACGAAGAACATGCATTTGCATTTATAATTCAGTAAATATTCAGATATATATTGTGAACAAATAGCATATTAGATTCTCTCTATTAAAGATCTCCATTCTTAACAAGACTCAACAACCTAATGTTGTGTGAAAACAGTGTAACACTGGGACACGTCCCCCCCCCCCCCCCCCCCCCCCCCGAAACCCCTTCGTTCCCAGGATGAGGATGTCCCCAGGACAGGGGGCGGAGCATCCCCCCACCATCGCCCTTCTACTACCACTGCGCTAAATGGGATGTTGAGATGGTACGAGGTCCCCAAAATGGATGTGGGGACGCCCAGGCATCCCGCAACCGTCTTTGGGACATCTATGCATCCACTGTTGGTAGATGGCCATAAAAGTGAATTTAAAAAATAATTGCATGTTTTAAAATATTGTTCAAACACGTCAATTGTGGGAGAAAAATGCTTCAAAATTGAAGAATCCAACAAGAGGGAAAATGTGCTTGGCAACAAGGGCACTGCCTCTTGATCTCGCCCTATATCACGACAGGGAGCACACCTGAGCGCTGCCTCGAGACCTCACAAGTAGCGTTGCCCCTTGACCCCACTCGGGACTGCCTCCCCTAGAACCCCACTTTCAATTTTAAAAACAAAAGAAGAAATGGATGGGGAAATCTCGTAGAATCAAGTTGATGTTTATTTACCCAGCTTACCGAATCAATGACGAGGAGTTTGCCTTGAGGGATGATTAGAGGCCTCCCTTCACTACATTTTGACATTTTGTACTTGTTTTGTTATCATGCTACTCATTGTAATCAGCTTTTGTGATGTCCCCTTTCTGAAAGAGAATTTAATAAATGGTATTAAAAATAAATAAATAAATTACAAGAGACAAAATTGTAAAAGTATGTTCCCTTTTTAAAATAGAATTAAAAATAAATAATAATTAAAATATAAAAATAATATAAATAAAACCTAAATTAAAATATAAAATAACTAAATTAAATTATAAAATAAATATAAATAAATATAAATTAAAATATTAAAGAATTAAATTCTAAAATATAATTAAAATAGAATTAAGTTTAATGAATGGTCAAAAGGAATGAAATGATAGGATGTGACTCCCTCAAGCATGAGATATAAAAGGGAGAATAGAATTTCATTTGGAAGGGAGGAGGAAGAGAAGAAAATAAGAGCAAGGCAGCAAACTTGGATGAATAAGATAAGACATTACACATAGAAAGCAAAAAGGATAAATATATGAAAAAATATCCATTACTAAAAGGTATGTATATTTTATTTTATTTATTTAAGTTATTAATATTTAATTCTAAGACTTGCATAAATCAATGATATATTTATTTAGATTTTTATTATGATATTTATTAAGTCATTTATTTCTAATGAAATACAATCAATATTATTATGAAATTAATTCATATTATATAGTTAAACAAAAGCAACTTAAATATATTAAATAAAGGATATATATATATATATATATAAAATTATAATCGTTTATTTATTTATTTTTAGATATATATATACGTATATCAAAATTAATGATAAGTAAGTCATATTTTACCGGTATTTATGATTCATGAATATTTTGTTTTGACATTATCGATGTGGTAATGAATTTTATTATGTTTCCTAATAATGGATAATGAATTGACACTTCCTCTAGTAGCCCGGACATATGAATCTTATATTCACCCCAAGCTACTTAGAGATCAAAATTAATTGGCAATTTGAGATTGTTATAGTCCCGTTGCCAATGACAATTCGAGGTTGATATAGCCCCGTTGCCAAGTTATGAGTAATGGCAATTCGAGGTTGATATAACCCCGTTGTCCATTTAAGATTGTCATGTCCCCGAATTTTCCAAGTAAAGTGGAAGTGTTTAATAAAGGAGGTAATTATTTAATATTAATTCTAAATCCAATTAATATTCAATAATTATAAGTTTTGAAAGTTAGCATTTTGTTCTAACTTTTAATATGTAATGTTATTAGTTTTTTTTGCGGTAGTTCCCTTACGTGACTTAACCGATTTTTGGGTGTTTAAATAATACCTCCGTGGAGGAGTTCGACATGCTTGGATAGATTGTTTTCGAGAAATATTTTGGGAGATGATTATGTATGCAGAATTCCATTCGTCAGACTGCGTGCTAAACTAGTGGGGTTGGGAGGAGAAAGAGACGAAATTAGAGAAGAATTGCGGAAGAGAAGTGGAGACAAACCCACCATCTGTCATAATCGGTTCCCTCAATCATCTAGCGCTTGATATTTGCGCTGATTCCAGAATGAATATTGCCACGCAAGGAATACACTAAAGCATTCCACGTTACATTCCGTGGAAGGTGAAATACTCGGCGGAGGAAATATATAAAAGCAGTCCACGATACATTTCGTGGAAAGTGAAATACTCGGCGGGTGTTAAGTAACAGGTGACTCACGATTTCGGCGGGGGTTATAAGCCGGACAGAAACCATTTGACATCATGGGACATGGCGTTTTTTTGGAAATAGAGACGAAGAGGCATCTTATCGGGACTTGCGGCATTTACACGTTACAAGAGGCATGGTAGCGACAGTGAGGATGGAAACCGTTCATTGCGAACTGCGAAAGACATTCTACAGCCAGGGTGCGAATTCTTTAAAACAGGTGCCAACATTTATTCACAATTTGATATTGTAAATGATTTAAGTTTGAATCTTCTTAGCAATACCGTCAATAATTTTGAATGTGTGGATTTTTACCTAGTTATCTGTTTACTGTGAATATATTGTTAAGATACAGTTGAAGGATGTTTTCTGAATTCATTACATTCATACTGTAATTGATTAATTGGTAAGAGTGAAAACAATGAGTTTGTAGTGAGCAAATTACATCAGTAGTCAAGATTTTTACAAATATTGATGGCAATTCGAGATTGTTATTGTCCCATTGCCAATGGCAATTCGAGGTTGATATAGCCCCATTGCCAAGTTATGAGTAATGGCAATTCGAGGTTGATATAACCCCATTGTCCATTTAAGATTGATGGCAATTCGAGATTGTTATAGTCTTGTTGCCAATGGCAATTCGAGGTTGATATAGCCCCATTGCTAAGTTAAGAGTAATGGCAATTCGAGGTTGATATAACCCTGTTGTCCATTTAAAATTTATGGCACTTCGAGATTGGTATAGTCCTGTTGCCAGTTTGAGATTGTTATAATCTCATGTAGGCAGTATATATACTGACAACTAGTCATATGCATATGCGTAGGCTTGGATAACGTCTATCATTTCCAAGAGGACTTAGGAGCAGTGCTCAATGGAAGACGTGCCGATAATCCGGGTTGCTTAGAATGGATCCTATATCCTTCAAGCAGAGAACCTGGAATCTTGTGAAGCCCGACCTAGAGGCAGGTCTTAGGTACAAATCCCCCTTACTAACTTAGGATATAGAGATAATAGGTTGAGTATTATATATTATTTTCTACTAATGATGGTCTTGCGGGGAATTTATGCAAGGAGACAAGAAGGGACATTACAGTGGTATCATAGCATGATCTTGCCATCGTGTAGGGTAAAAAAGGGATAAAACAATGAATCATTCTAGTCAATGAAAAGGTATCTAAGCATACATACACATATACTTGAAATAATATATTAAGAACAAATTATAATATTATGAATAGATTATAAATAAATTACCTTAATTAGGGTGTATGTGTCTTACCTCGTAAGCAATTAGGAGGAATAGAGGAAGTAAGTTAGGGATTGCAGTTTACCGGTTCCCCCAGTTAAGTAGGCCACCCCAAGGGATGCAATTGTCATAGTGGGACATTCTTGCCTCTTGTGGCCCAAGAGTTGAGTTGTCATAGTGGAATATTGCATGCTCTTGGGCTTAGTTGAGTTGAGCAGTTGACAGGTGCCCTCTCGAGGCTTTCCTACCAGAGTAAACTGTGATTGGTTATGAAATACACAGGTGTCATTCTTTGTTTTCTAGTCGATGGGAAGAAATCTAACAATGTGTATATTGTGTATACTTTGTGTATGCTATGTGTCTTCATGCATTAATGTGTATACCTCGTGTATGTTTCGTGCCTTAATGCCTATATTTCAGATTTTCAAATGTATTTTCAATGTGTGGTCCTATGGTCCTATTTATGATTGATCTAGAACAATATGAATAACTAAGGATGAACCAAAAGATATGAATGTGATGCATGCTATCATACAAAATTTGATTGTGTGAATTCAATAGGCACCATCATGAGATAATTCAAGATCAATTTTTGGGAAGATAAGAGAAACTTTGTCTTAAGTCAACTTATACTATCAAATCATAAGGAGAAAACATATAATTGCTTGAGGACAAGCAATTTTGGGAAGGGTGGATTGTGATGTCCCCTTTCTAAAAGAGAATTTAATAAATGGTATTAAAAATAAATAAATAAATAAATTATAAGAGACAAAATTGTAAAAGTATGTTCCCTTTTTAAAATAGAATTTAATAATAAATAGTAATTAAAATATAAAAATAATATAAATAAAACCTAAATTAAAATATAAAAGAACAAAATTAAATTATAAAATAAATATAAATAAATCTAAATTAAATATAAAAGAATTAAATTCTAAAATATAATTAAGTTTAACGAATGGTCAAAAGGAATGAAATGAAAGGATGTGACTCCCTCAAACATGAGATATACAAGGGAGAATAGAATTTCATTTGGAAGGGAGGAGGAAGAGATGAAAATAAGAACAAGGCAGCAAACTTGGATGAATAAGATAAGACATTACACATAGAAAGCAAAAAGGATAAATTTATTGAAAAATATCCATTACTAAAAAGTATATATATTTTATTTTGTTTATTTAAGTTATTAATATTTAATTCTAAGACTTGCATAAATCAATGATATATTTATTTAGATTTTTATAATGATATTTATTAAGTCATTTATTTGATATTTATTAAGTCATTTATTTCTAATGAAATACAATTAATATTATTATAAAATTAATTCATATTATATAGTTAAACAAAAGCAACTTAAATATATTGTTAAATATATTTAATAAAGGATATATATATATATATATATATATATCAAAATAAATGATAATTGAGTAATATTTTACCGGCATTTTTGATTCATGAATATTCTGTTTTGACATTATCGATATGGTAATGAATTGTATTATGTTTCCTAATAATGGATAATGAATTTACACTTCCTCTAGTAGCTCGGACATATGAATCTTATATTCACCCCAAGCTACGTAGAGATCAAAATTAATTGGCAATTCAAGATTGTTATAGTCCTGTTGCCAATGACAATTCGAGGTTGATATAGCCCCGTTGCCAAATTATGAGTAATGACAATTCGAGGTTGATATAACCCCGTTGTCCATTTAAGATTGATGGCAATTCGAGATTCTTATAGTCCCGTTGCCAATGGCAATTCGAGGTTAATATAGCCCCATTGCCAAGTTATGACTAATGGCAATTCGAGGTTGATATAACCCCATTGTCCATTTAAGATTGATGACAATTCGAGAGTGTTATAATCTCGTTGCCAATGGCAATTCAAGGTTGATATAGCCACGTTGCTAAGTTAAGAGTAATGGCAATTCGAGGTTGATATAACCCTGTTGTCCATTTAAGATTTATGGCAATTCGAGATTGGTATAGTCCCGTTGTTAGTTTCAGATTATGTTATAATCTCATGTAGGCAGTATATATACTGATAGCCAATCATATGCATATGCGTAGGCTTGGATAACGTCTATCGTTTCCAAGAGGACTTAGGAGCAGTGCTCTATGGGAAGATGTGTCGATAATCCGGGTTGCTTAGAATGGATCCTATATCCTTCAAGCAGAGAACTTGGAATCCTGTGAAACCCGACCTAGAGGCAGCTCTTAGGTTCAAATCCCCCTCACTAACTTAGGATATAGAGATAATAGGTTGAGTATTATATATTGTTTTCTACTAATGATGGTCTTGCAGGGAATTTATGTAAGGAGACAAGAAGGGACATTACAGCTTTATGATATATATAAATCTTCCATTTTCCAATTCGATAGTTTTATTTAGTATTCTAATTTCTAATAGTAATTAGTAATTCAATATTGAATGTTCAAAACTTCAATGTTCAAGTATTACTATTTAGTATTTGGCAAATTGGTATTTGTATTTTTGCTATTATACTTATACTATTATACATCTTTTCATAACTAGCATTTCAAGTACTATATGTATAGTATATAGAACACCATTCCCCTCCCCCACCCCACCAGTGTCCCCCTTGTCCCCTAGGGCTCGTGTTACACTATGTGAAAAATAAGTTAACAATGCATTATAATATAAATAAATATGACAAATTAAATTTAAAATAAATTAAATTGACTTTCAACAACTCCAATTCCGATAAAGTCCTAATGATGCCTTGAGACATGATGGTTTGACAAACATTTCAGTCTCCTTAGCCTCATTGTATGTATTTTTCACCCACTCTAGGGTGGGTTTAGGTTCGCTTAGGCTTCGTTCGGACAAAAACATATAAAATTAAAAAATATATGCATACATGCAGCAACAAATAAGTTCATAATGCACCATTATGCTAATAGTAAAGTAACATAGCAAATACACCACTATATATTAATGTTTTATTCGAAATAACCAGTGTAACACCGACGCGGGGGGACGTCGGGACGAGTTTCCGGGATGGGGGGACAAAGGGCCTCAATTTCAGGACGACAGGGGGACAAAGGGCCTCAATTTCGGGTGGTGCATACTATGCATAATACATATAGAACTTGAAATGCTAGTTATGAAATGATTTTTTTTTGTATAACATACCAAATTGAAATACTTGAACATAGCAAAATTGCAACACGAACCAGAACCATTGAACATACAACATAGTAACATAGTACATACCCAATAGTAACATTCAAAAATAAAAAATCAAATAGAAATTCAAGTATCCATCCCGGTGGTGGCATGGTTGCGCAATGGCGGAGGTGGGGGTACTCGGGTACTCCAAGAACCTGGTGCGGGGACGTCTCGGGGACGGGTACTTCGAGGTTTTGGTGGGGGTGCGAGTCCCCGGGTTTCACTGGAAATAACATAGTGAAATGCCAAAATACACCACCATACAATGTTTCAGTTCAAAAATAATAATGTCAACTTTAACAATCAGCCATCTTTAATCAAATATCATGAAAATTTGTGAAAATATTATCATCGCTCTCCTGTGGCAAATTAGAAGCACAAACAATGCCACTGGCATCAGTACTAGCAATGCTAGCCGCAAGAGAAGCCTCATGATCACTAGGTAGCTCATGATCACCATCATCAACTCCAAATGCACCAATGCGGGCAATTGAATCATCCAGCTCTGCACGCTCTAGTTCAACATCCAACTTCTTTGCCTCTTCTTTATTGTAGGTATTTTCTATTTGTTAGGAGCCTCAAGTTTGAATGCACATAGAACAAGTTTTCCACCTTCTTGGATTGTAGTCTATTGTTTTTTATTGAGTGGATGAAGGAGCATGTGCTCCAATTCCTCTTGGATGACGATAAACTAGCAACCTATGAAATTTTTCAATTTTGAAATCAGAGAGTTAGGAGTTATGAATAAAAAATTTAAATATAAATTCAATATTTATCAACAAGAATTTAGAAATTAGAATCTTAAGAGTTAAGAACGAACTTGAGATAAAATTTTGATGGCAACGGGTTGTCGGTGCTGGTATATTTCTCCATGCAAGTAACTGTTTATGAGCATCAACATCTTCCTTGTCTTCAACAGTGTCAAAATTACAATCATTGGTTATTGCAAAACTCATGAATTCGGACCTCACCATAGGTCATATGTGATCGGGAAAGAGTCTAGGAAGGGCTGCTTTGTACCTATGAGCAACTTCAGGATCTCTATATGGGGCAACTATAGTGCTACTCTCATTAAGGACCGCCCGAGTATAGTACTTGGGGCTCAATGCAAAGGCAAGGAGATGCCAAGGGGTAGCCATTTTGTTCCATCTCTCCACCATGATTTTCTGTAGTTCCTTGAAGAATGTTTCTTCAGGATCTTGCTCTTTCTCATTTATGATTGTTTTCATATCCTCACTCATGGAGTCAATGCCATCATATACCTCACTCAAGCAAGGCCTCTCCATGTCAGTGTATCAGATCATGTTTAATATAGGCTCAATAAATCTCAGGAGGTACTCAACACGATCCCACTAAGAGTCGTCTAGCATCATTGCCTTAATGACAGCTGCCCTTGTACTACTAGATTGCCTCAATATGCTCCAATCAGCATTGATTTCCATTCTAGACAATGCCTCTTTAACCTTCACAAGACGTTGCAAAACAATTGTGTTGAAGGCAAAATGGGTCTCAACAACCTATTTCAAAATCAAAATAATAATAAATTAAAATTAAAAACGTAAAAAGTTTACTAAAGTCAAACATATTTAAGTTTTAAATAATTTAACTTACCTTCAAGAGCTCCAATCTCAAGAATTGTCTAAATATGCCTTGCGACATATGATGGTTTGTGATGAATATTTGGATCTCCTAGGCACCAACATACATTTGTTTGATCCAATCAACTTGTTTGCCAACTTTTACCAACATTACGTTGAGTGAGTTGACAACATAAGGTGTCCAAAAAATCTGTCCATAGTGCTCCTCAACCAATAACTTGAAAGCCCTACAATTTTTGGAATTGTGTGTTATCACTTGAACAACATTTCGATGGCCAATTTGTTCAATGATTTGGAAAAGATTGTTTGCAATAAATGGACTGCCCTTCACTTGCTCTTCACAATCCATTGCTCTCAAAAACATTGCACCTCTCATGGACGCTGCAATAAAATTGATCAAAGGGCAATTTCTTGCATCTTTCCATCTATTAGATACTATGGGCACACCTATTTCAATCCATGAATCCGTGATGGGCTTCAAGGAATCATCTACATGTTTCACCTCTTTGTCCAATAAAGTGTTGTGCAGCTTCTCATTACCTAGGCCCTTGAACCCCTTTGGAGACCATGGAGAAATAGGCTAATGACAACATCATACAACACATGCTAGAAAAGGGAATATTATAAAAGCAATGGGTCCCCATTTGCAATGGGGCAATTTGTGAAAAGGTCACAACAGGTCCCTACCTAGTGGGTTGATACTTTCTTTCCCAATCCAGGCTTCATCTCCTAAGATTTTGTAGGCATCATTATAGAATCAGAGAGAAGGTTGTAGTGGAGGCTCCTTGATTGTCCTATCTAAGCCCAAGAGCGGAACTTTGGCCCTCTTGGCCATAGTGATAGGCAACATGGACATCCATCTGGGGTCCCTACCTAGATGGCGATCACCGTGGTTCCTCTTCCCCTTACACCTTCCTTCTATAATGATGGAAGTTCACAAACATATGTTGATACATGCATTTATATCAAATCATAATCAAACATATCTAACAATGATTAATTGTCAATAATGCATAGGCCATGATGTTACCACAAGACCTGTTATACAGATTATTAGATGCTGATTATAACAAGTCTAAGTCAGATTAGTGAGAGTTTGATCTTCAATATGTGTCTTTTGTTTATACGCTTCTGATTTTGATTATTGTTCCTTGTTCGTGGACTAGTGTTCTTCTATTCCATGCCAATGATTACACTCCGATGTATATTCCTCCATGATTCTTTCTGGAATGGTATTTGATCCACTTTAATATCATAGGAAACAATTGGATGAGTGGCAACTCTTGGCGTGAACTCTTCATCATACCTTTGGCTTATCCACATTAGTCTTACTAATGAATTAACTGCGTGTTAAGGATAGTGAACGATTATATTTGGGCAGCGAAGATTTTATTTGCTTGGCTGGATACAATAAGTGATTGTTTTAACTTTTGGCTACATCTTCCACTTTGCTCATGTCATTTCCTAACCATGAGATTCCAATGTGGTTGAACGACTAAGCTCCTCCCACAACGCAAGACTTTATGCAAACCTTCGTTTCGTGTTTGGTATTAATGTTTTATTTCTATCAACCACTTCTGTTAATATATCGTGGCTACTTAAATTGTTTGTATATGGCGGATATTAGTCAAGAACCCCCGTACCTCCGTGCGAGCTTAGTATAGTAGAAGCCTTGCTATATTTTCTGCCGTATAAGGGAATTTCTCATGGTTACGCTGGAAAACATTTCATATCTTATTGTGGTTGTTCATTGGGTGGGAATCGGTCATAGTCATAATCACTGCTCTTACACACTTCCTATATCATCTCTTCCTTTTTGTTTGATTATTAAAGACAAATCGCCACGTTTGGGGTATATTAATTATCTTTTAATCTGCTGTCTAAGATTCTCCATCGCTTGTAATTGCCATTCTTAATAGAATGAGCTTGCCTATTTTATTAATCACATTTTCTGTTTACACAGGTATTAATCTTCTTCAGAAAATCACTATTGCCTTCATACTAATCTCCTTAATAAAATTGCTGGAGGGTTTGTGGAGGGGGACATAGATGTAATTAGCAATATGTAGAATAAGGTCAAGTTGGCTTGACTTACTATCCATCATGGTGTTAGCGTTTTAGTTCACACCTTTCAATGCTATACAAAACCGAACATGTCTGGTAGAACCACTCTTCAAGTTAGAAGGGGGACCTCACTATAAAATAAAACTTAGCGTATTATGAACAATATGTACTTGGAATTTGCAAACTTAATAGTGTTTTTCGTAGTGATGTTATGCCAAATAAACTTTATGTACCTTTGTAGGTTTGCCTAGTGTAAAAGGCTGAAATTTTTGTCAATGTGAAGGCAATGGTTTTTTTAATCCCTTTTTACTGAAACTAAATTATATATCTACACACTTTATTGATCAACTAAACACAGGTTGAGCAAGCCAAGTAAACATGAATTGAATAGGCTAATACATAAAAACATGGTGACTTTGGTAAGTAAATGAAAGACACCATAAAATCTACAATATCCAACTTCCAAAAGAAATGCATTACAAAGCTTGCAAACTGGGTATAAGTTATTCAATATACCTCGTCACATAACAAAACATCTTAATAGATACTTAGAAGCAAGATAGGTGTAATAAATTCTATCGAGTGAATAGATATCAAGGTTGCACGGAGATGGGGGTACATGGGTACTTTAGAGATGGGTACGGGTATGGGTATGACTATTTTTTCAAAATAGGAGACTGTGTACTTTGGGTACGTCAAATTTTTTTTATATAATTTAATATTTTATAAAGAAATCTGAAAATATAATGACATTGACTTTTCAAAACAAGAATAGTGATAAATTTTACTGTCAAACATTAACGTTGAAGATTAAGTACACAAATTGAAATGTCATACTATCATTGTATCAAAGTTTCAAATTGATTAGTGATTACATATTGAAATAAGCTTGATAAACAACAAGCTGATATACAAACAAAAAACTAAAAAACAAAGATCAGAAATCTTAATCAAGGTCCTTAGCTATGATGCTCTCCACTGAGTATCCGGTACGGGATACGCATACCAGTATCCAGTACGCGTCCCAAGGGTATGGGTATGAGTACCCATGCAACTATGACAAATATTTAATTGAACCCATCTATAGATGTCGAAGAAGTGAATATCTCATAGGGAAGCAACTTGGAAGGCTAACAAAGCTTTCTTCGCAAAACTATACAAGGTGGGTTGTCATACTCATTGTCCAACCCATGCACAACTAAACCGTGCATCTAAAAGGGGTCATGCACAGGAGGATCAAAAAGAAAGTTGTAGGCACTCCTCACTATGTAAATTCCTGAAAACTCCTCAGTGAGCTCTGTCTGAAATCCTAATACATTGTAAGGATCCTGGACTCTGAACAGAAGCCTGCCAAGAAGAACATCCTCGGACTTTTGTCGCTCAACTCTGAACTATACTTCACCATGCCCAAAGTGGTGAAGGTGATCTATGAGACCCGCTCGAATTGCAGTGCTAACCCTGTCATCACTCAAGTCCCAAAGCACATTGAACTTACATCCATCTGTAATATGGAGGTAAGAACATCCAATGGTATCTGTAACGCTACCACTATCTCCATCCTCTACTAGTCTCCTATGAATGTGCTGACTCTACAAGTAATCCAACTTGAAGCCACTGATCCCATCTACTATAGATGACAAATACTCATCCCGCAAAGGATGGTACAACCTCAAAGCTAATCCACACCGATGCATCATCGAATCCTCTATGTGTGGATTAGAAAGGTAGTGATGAGTACTCCTCCCTATGCAGCCACGATAAAAAGCTCCCACCTGGAGCAAGTGTTGACTGTCATAGCTCTGAATATAACCTCTGTCATCTGACTCATCACCGACAACACCTACAGTGGATGTAACCACAAGAGAACCTGATGCAACATGTGGTTCTCCGGTGCTCTCAACAGATGCACTCATCCCATCTGTATCAACTGCACCTGAAACTGAGATAGGTGTGGCTACTTCCTCAACTTGCTCACGACCATAATCAGTGAACATAAGATCATCACCAACTTCCACTGTAAAGACTGTACTGTATTTGTAGTTGGTGAAGACTATGCTATGCCCAACTCCACAGTGAGCTCTTCAATCCGTGAACGAGATTCATGAAGGGCCAACTCTGCGCTCTCCAAGGTGTCCATAGTCGCCTCAAGCTCATGAGTGAGCTCGTCTACCTCCTCTTACTTTCTGCTCAGCGCATCATAGCAAGTGCAATCCCACTCGAGAAGATAATCCCTATCAGCAAGTAACTGTAAGTGGTTATGTTTCATTATTCCAATAGTTTCTCGAAGTGCACGAAACTCTGCCAGGGAAAGGCCACTATCACGGTGCTCATCCAACATAGGAGTACTCCAACCAAACGTAGCCAACATTTGACGAGGAAAATCAAAGTGCTCTATGGATGTGGCAATTATGCTGTCATTAACCTTAAGTTGCCCAACCAAATGATAAGGACTTTGAAACTTATACTTCCCATGTAAGCTCTCTGAATGAAACTCTGCACTGTGATATGAGGTTGTATCCACATCACTCACCTTATGATACGCAACATCATGTGTGCAATCATCAGCGCACACATCAACTAAGGAACTGCTGCTAGGTACCTCAAAGGATAGCTCAATTGGCAAAGTAGAAGTTGCTGATTTGACAATGTCTTCGCACACTACTTCTTCCAAGGTAACTGCATGTCCATCCACAACCCGATCGTGGGACTCATTGCCAACCAATGAATCTTCTGATTTATTTTCCAAGGTCTGATTTGTAAAATCAGACTCATCATGACATGAATCTACATCACCAATCTCATTTTTAGCACCCAAACCTTGAGTACCTTCATGAGGCAACAAACTAGGAGCATGTTCCTTAAGTGAAATGACTGCTACCTCATGATAATGCAAAGAGTTTAAACTGCTGTTGTGAAAAACTGAATTTTTGTTGTCATCCTCAAACCTCTTTGTGTATACAAAGGACTCCTTCCAGACTTCACACCTAAGTTGTTTATTACGGAAAACTGATTCAATAGGTTTCCTTGAAGGAGTGTCAAATATACCTTGTACTATTTTTACCCTATACTTCCCTCAAATATATTTCACTGTATCAATCACTTCCGAATTGATGCCAAGCAAATAATCCAAGAAACCATCAAAACCATCTAATTTTTGAAACTTATCTGGCATGATTTGGTATTTTTTAAAAATTATATCAGCTCCGATTCAATTTCTTCTCTAGATTTTCCCATGACTGAAACAAAGCAAGAGTATTCATCACTCAGATATCAACAGTGTGAATTCTATGAATTTTAATTTCCAAACCCAACAGGATGGTAGGAAACCACTTTGATACCACTGTAAGAACCCCTGCAAGTCGTAACTTTTCCAGACCACTAATTTGCTCACTTAGATATCAACAGTGTGAATTCTATGAATTTTAATTTCCAAACCCAACAGGATGGTAGGAAACCACTTTGATACCACTGTAAGAACCCCTGCAAGTCCTAACTTTGCCAAACCGCTAATTTGCTATGCAAATGATATATAAGACTGATTTTTGAAATAAATATGCAATTCCTTGAATTTTTATAAAGTGTTGCAAGCCAAGATAATAACTTTACATTAAAGTAATTCTGAAACAATTGTCCAATGCATTCAACTATGGTGACTTCTTATTGATTTATTGGTATATACAATGCATGGAAAAAGATTCATTAAATTCTGAAAACTAAAATGCAATTGAGGAAAACCTGGAAACTAATTGCAGCTCTTGGTGCTTGCCTGGAAACCCCTCAAAACTACAAATCGATTTCTTCCCGAGTCCAAACGTCACCCTCATATGCCTCACGTGTGGACAGAGATAAGCTACGGCTGGTATCTACTGGTACGACTGCTAATATCAATGCCATTTTCTAACCCTTGATGCCATGGCTTGAAATTAAAGCACAATAATGATTTCTGATTGAAACCATCTCCCACAAGCACAATATCACCAAGTCTTTCACCAATTTAAAGTCTTGATGCCAGAAGAATTCACAATTCCCCAAGCAATGCTGAAACCCTTGGATTTTTCTCTAGAGACTTCTCTCAAATGCAAACAAAATCATCAATTCTCAATGAGGTTCAATTTTCTTCTAATTGCTTTTTATATTTCTTCTCACCAAGAAGCTTCTCCATCACATCTCACATAACTTAAATCATATTTTCTTTTGTTGCTCATGCATTGACTTAGGACAAACATTTAATGAGCCACTTAATAAAATATTCATTTAATGCACTTTATAATCTGACTTTATAATCATTAAATGTCCTTTTATAATAAAGTCATTAAATGCTCACTTTAAAAATTGACTTTAAATATATTAATCCCCTTTAATTATAGTCACACGAAGTCAATAAAATATTCCCTTAAAATAATCAATTATTATTAAAGTAACTTTTTAATAATATTTAAATATCATATCTCCATTAATAACCATTATTTAGTGATTCTGACTTCAGCACTGCTCCCACTGTCAATCTGGATGCCTTACTAAAAATAGTAAGGGTCCCTCTTTAACATCCATTGACTTACTATAAATAGTAAGTACCTCAAAGCAGAACCAACAACCTCTGAATATCAATGCCTTAGAACAAATGAAGGATCTGGTGACATAAAGGTTGACAACCCCACCTAAGAAGCTCCGTGATCCCCAAACTGGACCCTCTGAACAACTCCATTAGCCTATGAGGGTCAGGAAATAGGCTAATCCTCTGAAAGTTGATACTTAAGAAAAATAGGGACATTACTCGAAAAGGGTTGTTGTAACACTACAATCCTCCTAGTAACAGGCTCAGATCATTTCGCACTAGATTTGGACATTCCAACAAATACTTCAGCATTTAGACCCATATCGTATTTCAAAATTGAGCGTATGTGGTTCAGAGATCAGAATTTTTTGTCCCTTCTTAAGGTTTGGTGGTCAGAAGCTCCTTTTGTCATTGGGTCTAGAATGTTTCAGCTGTCTAAGTTAATTTTCATGAAGTCAAAGATCAAGCAATGAAATAAAAGTCTTCAAAAACATTTTTCGCCAAAAGGAGATCTTACAACAGCAGATGGAGAGCATTAATAATCACATCATCCATAATGGCCTTTCTTCTCGAATTTATGAAGTACTCAAAAAACTAGGATCTGAGTTGGATGAAATTCTGGCCAAGGAAGAAATATATTGGCGACAACGCTCCAAAGAACTATGGTTAAGAGAGGGAGATAGAAACACAAAGTTCTTTCATGCTTCAGCAAAGATCAAAACAAATCAGAACTCAATCTTCCATATAAAAAATGCTCAGGGTCAAGTTCTGAAAGAAGAGAGTAGCATTCAAAAGGAAGCCATCTCTTTTTTCTCCTATCTTTTAGCCGCTAATGGTAATTTTCAAAACAGTAGTAGCTCCGAGGTTCTTGATAGCATCCCCAAGTTAGTTTCAGATCTAGATAATTAGAAGTTACTAAATCCTTTCACAATTGAAGAGGTTAAGAAGGCAGTTTTTGCAATGTCCCCAGATAAGGCTCCATGGCCAGATGGTTTTACTCCATTATTCTTTCAAAAGTGTTGGGAATTCATAGGTACAAACATTCTTCAAGCTTTGGAGGAGTCAAGGAGAAATGCTACTATGCTTAAACAATTCAAAACCGCATTCATGACACTTATTCCAAAATATCATCAGCCTTTATCTTTTTCAAAATTCAGACCAATTTCTCTGTGCAACACTATATACAAAATCTTCACGAAAGCAATATCCATGAGACTAGCAGAGATTATTCCGTCCATCATTTTTATTCAACAAGGGGGATTTGTCCTAGAAGAGAAACAATGGAAGGTGCTTTGGTGGCTCATGAGTTTCTCCACTCAATCCACATCAATCGAACCCCATCAATGGTTTTAAAGTTAGACATGATGAAGGCTTATGACAAGGTAAGCTGGAGTTTCCTCATGCAAGTACTTTCAAAATTGGGATTTAATAGGAAATGGTGTAAGTGGATTCTCTCTTGTATCTTGGGAGCCAAATTCTTTCTTGTAATAAATGGTATTCCATTATTTTCATCTTCTCAAGGGGTAAGGCAAGGAGACTCACTATCTCCATTCCTTTTTATAATCTTAGCGGAGGGCCTTTGCATATTGATCACATATAAACACTCAATGTCTCTATGGAAAGGGGTTCAATTCCTAATTCTGATTTGCATATTACTCATAATCTTTTTGTGGATGACATGTTTGGACAAACAAACTTGGCAGAAGCTAAAATGATAAAATTGACTATTGAAGAATATTGTTCAACATTAGGTCAAAAACTAAACACGGCAAAGCCCAAAGTCTTCTTTTTCAATACCAATAAGATCATGACTTCAGCTCTACAGAAATTGTTGGGTTTCACGGAAGCGCCAGTCCCTTGCAAGTACTAAGGAATACCATTCTTCAATGAATCCAACAAGACTTCATATTGGAATGGCATCATCTCTTCAATCAAAGATAGGATCTCTTCATGGAAAGTGCGCTTGTTTTTACTAGCAGGAAGAATTCTTCTAATCAAATCAATCCTCAGTACAATTCCAAATTATGTGATGTCTGTCATGCAAGCTCCAAGCAGAGTTGTCCGAACTTTAAAGAAATGCATGAGAGATGTCTTGTGGAAAGGAAACATTGATGACAAGAAAAAAATCCCTTTGATTTCTTGGGACGGTATATGCAAATTAAAAATGGAGGGTGGGACAGGCATACATAGCATTGAAGATAGAAATCTTAGCTTGGGAGCTAAATTGGCATGGAAGATATATGATAAACCGTCCTCATTATGGGCTCAAATCATCAGAGCTAAGTACTTGGATACAAGTCAACCGGAGAGAATCTTTACTATTTGTAATCCTCCAAAGGGATCCACTATGTAGAACTTCATTGTTAGGAGCAAAGAAGTAATTCATCCCTACTTATCTTGGGCTGTAAAAGTAGGAGACAAAGCTCTTTTTTGGGAAGACTCATGGAATGGAAATCCCCCACTAATGCGCTTACAAAGCCTTCAACAAACTAAATTGCTTCTTCAACAAGAGTGGGGTAGCAAAGTGAAAGATTATCTACAAACAACAATGTCAGAGGGACACACCTATTTCCAATGGAGGGACTTCTCTCTCCTACCCATTCCGCAGGATCAAAAGGATCAGCTGCAAGAAATCTTAGATCAAAGGAATATTTTCTATCCTAGTGAATCAGATCACTTGATTTGGGCAATCAGTAAAAGCGGGAAATACAATGTCAAACAGGGATATCAGTCACTAAGGGTTAAGGAAAACCAAATCAGAGGGAGATAATACTCCTTTTGCTGGCACGATGCCATTCTGCCCAAGGCAGGAGCTTTCACCTGGTTAGGCTTAAATAACAGAATTTTGACAAGTTGTAGATTAGCCAAAGAATTTAAATGTGTATTATATGGGGTTGAAAATGAATCCATAAATCATCTACTGGTATCGTGCCCTTTCTCTCAGATATGTTGGCAGTGGCTCCAAAATAAATTGGGTTGGCTTGGCCTGCTTCCAAACACAATCAGAGATTTATTAGCAGAATAGCCTCTCTTGTATAGCAACTCATTCTTTGCAGTGATCTTGCGAGTTTCTCCAGCAATAGTTGCATGGAGCATTTGGTGGGAGAGAAACAAGAGGATATTCAGGAAGGAACATCTTCCCCCAAATAAAGTGTATGAACAAATGGAAAAAGCAATTTCAGAGAATGTGATGATGCATACCTTCATAAGCAAAACATTGTCTTCAACATTTACATCTATGGACTCTCAAATTTTGAATGCTTGGGCTCTTATTAATATTCATTTTAAGGGGGTTCTCATTGGCAAGCCCTCAAAGGTAGGTATTCGTTCTATAAGGTAAAATGGGAATCACCAATGGAAAACTTTACGAAAATGAAATTTGATGGAACTTAAGGGCAATCCTGAAAGGTCAGGTGCAGGGTGTGTTATCACTTATCAGAGATAATCAAGGGAAGATTCTGGGAGCTTTGGCAAATAAACTTCCTCATGGAACTAATAACATGGTAGAGGTGCAGGCTTTATTATTGGGTATCAAATTAGCAGCAAAATTGCACGTAAGAAACATTCATATAGAAGGAGAATCGCAAATTGTGACCTCAGCTCTTATGAACAAAAAGGTAGTTAATTGGAAGGTAGATTATGTTCTACAGGAAGTATGGAAGCTCCTTCCTCACTTTGAGGAATATAAAATAAGTCATTGCTATAGAAGCCAATCAACTGGTGGATTGGCTAGCTAATTTTGCAGTTAATCAGAAAGAAGACCATCATTCCTTCAATTCAGAGGAATTAGTTCAAAAGATTCGTGGTAGGGAAAATTTGGGAAGTGATACTCTCCTGGCCAAAGAGTTGGAAATGGCAAACTCAATTTCTAATCAAAATTGTGAGATTGCGGGTTAGCCATATGGATTATGTGGATCAGAAAAGGTTAGATTGGAGTTTCAGCTTCGAGGTTCTCTAATCAAATAGTGGTGAAGTATGTGTGGATTTTCAATTTGATGACTAAGCTTCCTAGGGGCCTTATATTTGTTTTAAGAGATGTCATATCAAATCAGTTGAGAAGTATGCGTGGGATCTCCTATGTCTGTTTCATGATGACATCCTTCTCGGCAGTTACTCACTCAGGCTTGTTACACATGCCAATAGATTTGAAGTAGAATTTTTATCTGTTTAGCTTGCTCTGTAATTTTACTTTGCACTCATTTTTTATTGACACCTAGGCATGTTCACATAATTTAATCTGAGGATAGGGATACAAAGATGGAAACATAATGTCTTGGATGGATCTTGAAGAGTTACATGGGTGATTACAAGTTTAACCTTTATAAATAATGATTATTCCAGCAGGACGACAGAAATGACTAGTTTATTCCGTTGTCTTTTGGGAATATGATGACACATAGCTACGCAGCTTCATACGCTCGATTGAGAAATCACATGGCTCAAGGGGTTTTCACGCCATAAAATGTCACCTCAGTTGGCGAATGCATGATATGTATTTGGCTATTTATATCCCATTCTCCCCTGTTTGAGGCATCCTGGTGGCAAACAAATTTACCAAGTGGAGTTTCCTTTAGAGTTTGAGTCCCAAAGCAAAAGTATGGAGTATAGGCCATTAAACGACCGCATCCACATACCTACCAGGCAGTGGGAGGTCCCAATTTCCAGACCCTTTCTGAACACGCATATGAGGCGAACCTTCAATAAGGACGGTGATTGGTGATGAAATTCTGATGCCCAGAGCTCCCTGTAGCCTTTTTTACTCACAGGTAGTCTCGGTGTTTTTATCAAACTGTTTTGATTTAATCCCGGATTACCAGTTAATCATGCGCTTGGCTAGTACCTGTGGTTGAGAGGAGTTTATTTCAATAGATATCTTGGACAAAGCCATTAGTGGCTATGATCTATTTAGGTGCAAAGCATGGGTCGGAGGTCTTTTTCCAGTTCTTTTTCTAAAAAAAAACAAGAATATGTCAGATTATTTGACATTTTGAAGATAGGTCTTGTTGATCAAGATTGCAGATTCTTCAGGAGAGAAGTGGCTTCCCTAGCCGAGATTCTTCCCTCTAAAATGTCTGATGTGATTAGGGTGTTTGATGCACTCATTGATCTGCTCAAGCACAAACCCTTGGCCTCTCCACATCGGTTCATTCAGAGAGTGAAGCTAAATGCAGAACAGGAGGCAAGACCATCAGCAGAACAACAAGACAGGGGAAAAGGACCAATGATGGAGGAGGTCGCTGAGACTTCCCATATGGCATAAGATTGTGCCGCTCTGTTTCCTTTTTGGTCAAAATGTGGATAAATTTTGTAGTTTTGGAAATCTGGGTATCAAATACTAGTTGAAGGTTCAGTTTTGGTGGTGGAATCCGATGGACTCTCTGTTTCAGGGTTGACTTTTAGGACGACATCCAGTGGTTCTTGAAGATTCTCACATTGTTAAGGGATGTGTCTCGATGATAGGTTCTTAAGTAGTCTGATTCCATTGGCATATAGAAGGTCTGGCCATGGTTCGATAGACATATAATGTATGATCCGTCCAGAGTAATTTTCAGGGTAATATACTCTGTTCATATTGCCGAGTCTGTACAAATTAAAAAAAATTGATGGTGAAAGTTTGGCTTTGATGTCTCTTTTGACATAGGAGGGCTGGTCATGATTATATAGACATTTAATGTATGCTCTGTCTAGCATAGTTTTCAGGGTAGTGTACTATGTCCATATTGCATAGTTTGTACAGTTTATAAATTTTGATGGTGAAAGTCTGGATATTATGTCCCTTTTGACATATAGAAGGTCTGGATATGGTCTAAGTTTAGTCATGGTGCATAAAGATGGTTTGGGAATTATGTCGCTGATGACATTTTGTATCACTCAACTGTATACTTTGATATTAATATAAAGTTCATGCTTCGGCATTTTATCTATAAAAAAAACAATTTTCATTAAAATTGTTAATTAACAATCGATAATAAATTTTTAATTACTAATTAATATTTAGAATCAAACTTGATGGACAAATTACAAACACTTGGCAATTCAACATTTGGATTCTAACATAACCAACAACGTAGCTAGAAAGTGACTATTTGGGATTTCGACAAATAATTCACACATAAATAGCAATTACGTCACAATCAACTTTTTGATTGAATACAAGTAACAACAAAGGTAGTTGAGAGTTGCTGAGTGATTGGTAAAATTATAGACTACTATACAATTTGAAGTGAAGAGGACACCAATGCTTGTGATGACTTGATAATTGATATATTAGCACCTTTCTTGACTGTTCTGCTGAATCAATCTAAGTTTTGGATATCAATGTCTATTTCCTGTTCTCTTGCTTGTAAACATTTGCCTTCCATAAAATTGATAGCTAAATCATCCTATGAGTGATTTTTTCATTGTGCTCTCCAAAATGTGGCTAAAATTGAGTATCTGAATCGTAGCTAAACATTTCAAAGTCACTGGAGTTTTCTTTGAAACACATTTTGTATAAAAAGAATTCTGCCTTCCTTTACTGCTATATTGTGGCACGTCAGTCATGCAGAAGAGATTCTTTTTATAAGAATTCTGAATACCAATTTCTGAAACAAATGGAGCTATCAAGCCACTTTTATAGAAGGGTATTAAAGTTCGTAATACCTCTTTGTATTCTGATTTTGATTCCAAAGACATTAGAGCATGGTTGAACACACTTTTATTCAATTCCAACAGCTGCTTTCCCGTTTCTTGACATTCGAACCATTTAACTCTTGCAGTGACTTGATGTTTCTTGATGGGTTTTTGTGATCCTTGTCTCATCTAATCATTTTTTCTATTCATTCCTTTTTGAGCATTATAAGCAGTTAATGTTGCAATTCCTAAATGTAATAGATATTCATATGGTATTATGAGGTGATCTGTTTACAATTATGATCATGCTCGACCTTAATATTTTGTTTCTTAATTTGGATTGGTTCTTTTTCCATTTTGTGTTTCTTTATGTAGATAAATAAATTTATATTACATTTTTTCTAATTGGTTGTTGGTCATAGTATGTTTGGCATATGGGCACATATTAAATAATTAGGCAACTTGATCTGCTGTGTTAGAGAAACAAGCAGCCTCGAACTTGAGATATTTTAGCACAAGTCTAAAGATTAACAGGACCTTACTTCTTTATTTTCCAACATTTTGCATTATGTTCCAATTTATGAACAAATCGTTGCTTAGACAAATACATCTTGATGACAGAGAGAAATTCAGAGAGAGTTAGAGCAGAGAGAATCAGGGCTTAGATCATCTCGCAGGGAGTTCTCTACTTCCACTCCTGGCAGGTTAGTATGGTGTTAACGGAAGGAATTACATAAAAATATATCTCTGACTCTGTTGACTACATTTATTCATGAACTTTGCAGCCGCCCAAGGGAGAGATATCGAGAGAGAGAGGGTGGCAGGCCTTCTCAGGATGGTAGCTTAAGGCCTGGTAGTTCTGGAAGTGGTGTGCGTGAAAATGGTACAACACCTCCTGCAACACCGACTGCAAGTGTTTCAAATGCATCTGTAACCACTATTGGTGCAATATCATCTACACCTACAATTGTCACTAACAGTTCCAGAGTTTACCCAGCACAGATATCAGCATTCTCACATGCCCGAGACCGTGGTGATGAACGAGGATATGATGATAGCTTTGATGGCATAAGAGAGAGTGGTGATGCTAGTAGCATTGGTGATCCAGAGACTGGATCAAACATGGATATGATGGCTTCAGGAGGCTTTGGTGTTCCCCACAGACAAGGTTCTCGTGGTACCAAACCTAGACCGATAGTAGAGCGTAGGGAAAGAGATGGAAGGCGAGAGGGGAAATGGGAAAGAAAACAATGTTAAGACAAACTATTTACAGTGTATTCAAGCATTGTTCGTGCATGATTAGGAATCCATTTTATTGAAACAATAATTTTTATCTGTGGCTCTCTTATACTCAGATTTTCATCTTCCTTTCTTCTGCAGTATGTACAATATGGCATAATTTTACAGCCTAAAAATATGATTAAATTGAAATCAGTAATTTCTTTCTAGTTGTGACTCATAAGTACCAATTTCGAGCATTACAAAATCTGGAACAAATTATTTGCCTGTCCTCTAGCTGCAGGTCTGTATAAATCTAAAGATGAGAGTAAGAAAGAAAAATAAGCTCATTGGAATGCAATAATTATAGGGATGCAACAAAGCTGCATCTAGTTCTTTGCTCTTAAATTAATTTTCTCGAGTCAATTGGACTACTTGTAATATTAGCATTCCACTTATTTTATAAGCTAAAAACCGTTCTTTATATTTAGGTGCAAAACCCAAAGAAATAAATCCAAACATAGTAGAGTTGTTCAAAGACTGTTTGTGTGTTAAATAATTGGAAGTGCATGGAAATAAGTTCAATATACAGGAAAACCTTTTGAAGCCACGAACAACACAGAACTGACTTGAGTCAAAAAGCTAGTTATGATATTTATTCCTGGTATTTTGATCCTCGCAAGGAGGAAGAAGATAATATAAAATTTTAGATTCCTAAATGTTAATTGAATATTGGAATGAGTGCAAAATTGTACAACATATTCCCTAAAACTTTAAAAAATAACTTTAATTCGAGGAGAGACTACTTTTAGTTGAAAATCAAAAGGAAATTGATTTCCTACTTACAGCGGTGTGTCATTTAATACATCTGCTCAAACTTGTATGTTGGAATTTTATTATATGTTCAAAGTTATACTTTCTGAAGAGCAAATAGAGCCACACTTATATCTTAAGAACTAGTAGACTTTCACCTCTCTTGCTTTATAGAGATATGCATAGATCTGTTCATCTCAAATTAAAAAAAGTTATAGTTTGGCTATTCTTTGGATGAGTTTTCTTCGTCCTCTTCAGTTTGAAAGATCTGGGAGAAACTGTGTATTACAAAAATCGAGGTGCCAACTCTTGTATTGTAGAAACAACCTAAATTTGACAAGGCAATAGAATTTGTTAAAAATCTCACGATAACAATACTTGAAAGAACTTTGTATACAGTTTCAAGTCAATAATGGTAAATTACATTTTCCTTCTAACAAGGATATGCTGATTCTTGTAATGGATGAAAAAAAGTCACTCGATGTGACATCATATGTTTTATTCCAGTTTGCCAAATGTTTGCTTTCTTAATATGTGTCACTTGTCCTTGTTAAAGTCTTGTTTGAATTTTTGGTGTTTGTTTAGACTTTGAAGGCAACAGAACGTAGTTGGATTTTATCTTTTAATCTGTTCCATAACTTGTCTTCTTATTTCTTGACTTTGCAATTAAAAAATTCCGACAGTAGCTATGTGGCTTCATTTTAAGAGTAATGTTGTTTTATGAGTCCATCTCCCATCTGATTTAGTTTGGTAATTACTTTTTTTCAGACTTTGGGAAAAGGCCAACTTGCAATTACTAAACACAGTGCATATGGTGCTAGAAGCAGATGAGCATCAGCCTTTTACGTCCATGATAAGTCCCCATATCCACTTTCTATTCAGATTGTGCTTGGTCCTTGTTCTATTTTGGGCCTTCTTTGTAAAATCAATTCAATAAACACTGATTTTTCTTCTAATTGGAATCAATTAACATTCTTCAAGAAATAAAATTGGGAGGCATCTTCGTATAGACCTTAGATTGTTGCTCAGTAATATTGTAGAATTGAAGAAGACAATGCTCATTTCTTTTGCTTTCAATTTCCTTTTTTTGTTGTATTTTATTTGGAAGTTCTTTGTTCGGATAAACATATCTCTAGACTGAGAAATTAGTGGCAACTGACATGGAAATTGAAACTTCAAAAAAAATTCATTTCCTTTCTTAAAGGGAAAGATATAGGTCACCCCTTTCATTTATTGGTGTCGTAGACCAGTTTGTGATTTCTTTGATATGGAATGACTTCCATATCAAGAACTCCTTCCTTTAAATGAGGACAACTCAAATTCATGCAAAATGGCAAATTGTAAAATGGAAAATCACACTACTGATAGAAGCATGTCAACTTATTCACTTAATCAAATTCACAGTTTGGCAAACAAATACTCATTAATTTTGTTCTACAATATTAAGAACGTCTGTGTCAGGTATACTGATAGATATTTATAACCCACTTCAAAGGTTTAGTTGGTTGTCATTTGCGAGTAACAATCTTATACCAAGAGTAAAACACCACCTACTATGATTTCTTTTATGAGTTTGTATTTAGCCTTGATTTGATTTGTAAATCAATCTCGGTACTTGGATTTAAAATGCATCCTAAAATAAATTGGGAGTGCAGGCTTATAAAGGGTAAGCCTTGAGGGATTTTTAGTTGCAATTTCTAGTACTAGATAGAATCACATTGACATGATGGCATACGAATGCAAGAAATGTGTGCAGCTTCGAATTGAAACACAAAAGTAGACCTTATTTCTATGCTCTCTCACTTTTGAATGTTATAATTCGGTTGCTATTGCAAAGTCATGTACATTTCTTTATGATATGAGAGTAGTGCTTCAGAATCAGTATATGCTTTGGTATTGGGATATAATGTTGAATGAATGAAGGAATTTTAATGATGTCTATGAGACCAAGTGGTCTAAGGCACCAAAAGCTACAGCATTAACACATTTTTCGTATTTCTTTCTATGTCAGTTCTATTATGAATATATTGAACATTTCAGATTGAAGATTATACTTTGCTTTCGTTAAGAGCTTATTTTTTTGGTATTTGTGACATCATGTTTGATCTGGACGTTTTCAGTTTAAGATTACATTTTATCTTTTGCTAAATGTCTATCTTTCTAGTCACGTTGATTGAGCAACATTATGAAGTGAGTGGATTGGTTGTATGTATGAGAGGTAAGTGTCTGATTTTATAATAACTACATTGTTCAAAAAATAGGTCACATGAAATTGTGTATAAGAATCTCTAGAATTGTTTATAGTGTTGTCCCCTCTAGCATACGTTGGCATTAATGTCAAAGCACAATAAGATGATTTGGTGTTCCTGACTACATCTCTCCTTGGCACGGTTGTTTGTGATGTTTGTTATTTCAGTTTGGCATATTTATGATCATTATAATGGCCTCTACATTATTGCTCTTTGATGGTCACTTGACTTGGCATGCAAAATTATGAAGTTAATTATAGTGCATATTGTATTATATCGTGTCACCTTGCATATGTGGTAAGAGGTTAAGTTTGTGATCATTTGCAAATATGATTACATGGCTTGAAATACAATCCATTACCATATGATATAGTTTGACAAAGTGTCTTATTAATAAAACTCATCATCCATATGTGCAAAGAGTGAGGACTTGATCCCTTCTGAAGACATATTTTATGAAAGGTTTATACACACTATCTTTGGAAATTAAACATAATTTCAAAAGCCTAAGGTATAGGCATGTGCTAAGGCAAAAGCATTTGATATGGTATTTTGAAATAAAAGAGAGGGATTATATCCTATCTCGGGGACATGACATTTGAAGGGTTAATGACGTGAGTCATAAATGAAAAAGGAAAACATAACACTCAAAGGTCATTTGCAAAGTTATCATTGTTTATTCATTTTGTAAGCCCTTGAGGTAGGGCACGACTTGAAGCAGTTAGAGCTTTAGCTATGGAGAAGAATTTGACAGTAGTGAATGGTTGGTTGCACACGACATGAAGTGGCAATGATTTTGGTTTCAATAACAGGGATGTGAATAGCAAGTGACTTCGTTCCTTAACGGCTCACTTTGTTTTGGAATGGAAAAAGGATTTGGGTTTTGGTTTTACTGTTAGTTAAGAAAGCTTAATTTTGGTATTACTTTGTCATTGTTGTTAACATGTTACATTCTGGTATTTGTGAAATCAAGTTTTTTCAGTGTATGCATTATCTAGGGGTTTCTTGTTTGTTATGGTTGTATGTTAGTTTTGTTTTATACTGTTAAAGTCTTTCTTTCCTTAACGGATCATTTGTTGTAACCCTAGTTTGTTTCTCGCCCGGTCACTATCAAGTTTGAGAAAATCATTGCTAATTGTTTTTTATTGTAACCATTGTCTAGTATTTGGTCGGGTTCTTGTTCTATTATAATATTGTTTATGTTATGTTTAAACCCTGGTTAGGGTACGATAACAAATAATGTCTATGTTATGAGATAAAACCCTTATGGGTCTGCTTATCAAAAGGGTTTTGTATATCCATTTTTTCTTAGTTTATAACCCTAGTTTGAACTTGTATTCTTCAAAGGGTTTGTCTGCTTTAAAATGTTACTACTCAACATCATTGATTTCAACCCTAGTTCGGGTATGGTGTTTGAGTTTGGTTAAGTTGCATTATGATAATAAGCTTTCCTCCATTTGGTTAGGATGATCATGTACTACATTCTTTACAAGCAAACTACTGTTTGATTATTATTTGATAAGAGAAACCATAACAATATTGAGCAAGATAGTTTTGTTTGTTAAAGTAACATTCAGATTATTAAAGACACGTGTATATTCTGTTATTTAAATTGAAATAGTTATGAGGATGACAATTTTGTTTCAGTTTAAAGATGAAAATTATATACACCTTCATGAAGGTATTCAAAGAGTGAGTGTGTGGTTGTATCAGAAGGATAAATCATTTGATGATTACACTCTGTTATTGGTTTTCAGTGATGTAAATGTGTGATCTTTCAGTGAACTATTGAGATATATTGTACTAATGTGTATACTTAACATATGCACAATGGCATATTATATGTGAACAGTTGAGGCATGTTGTACTATTGCTTATGGATCTCAATTGATTCAAGATCAGAAGATGTTGAGGAAAGAAATAGAGATGATGCTATGTATGTGAATTCAAAAGTGTTTGAGAAGTGATGATGTATTGTCGGTGAGGCACATTACTTTGCCAATAAGGCATTCTTGCTTGTGAAGCACATTAATCAACCAATGAGGCATATTCAACTAGTGAGGAATTGTAAACTGAAAGTTTTTCAAATAAGCCAGTGTGGCAATTTTACAAGTGGTTTTTATTCCCCAAGAGAGTTTTCCACTCATGAAATCTTATGTCTCAATTTATGTGATGGTATGATTCAATTGTTGTTTCACTTCAATTATTTTCTTTATACTGTTCCATAAGCAATCGAGTAAAAGTTGTTTAAGTTGATAAAATTCCTTTTGATTTATTAGAAGACCTATTCATGCCCCTAACCCCCTCCTCTCCCTACCCCTCCCCCCTCTTAGTGTTCATTGTATTCCAACAAGTGGTATCGAAGCCAAACCCTTGTCTAGAGTCAAACTAGGGGATTCCTAGTAGGAGTACTAAATGACAAGTCAAGGTCTATCTACATCCAGGGCGCCATTGTTTGATGGTACAAGATATTCTTTCAAGAAATTTAGAATGAAACGTCATTTGAAGTTTCTAGGGTATGAAGTGTGGTCAGCCATAGAGAATGCATATACTAGTATTGCACCACCTACTACTCTTTATGAGAAGAAGGCCTATGAGAGTGATGCAAAAGCCTCAAATGTCATATGTTGTGGTCTTACTAATTAGAGGAATAAATGGAGTTACTAATTTTGATTGTGCTTTAATATTGTAGAGTGAGAGTATTGTTCAAACAATATTATGATCAAGAGTAAACCTTTTGTCCTTTCGTATATCCACTTAAATAACTTTAAATGAGTTCTACAAAGTCCCAAAAATAGTGAAAATGAATGAATTTTACATAATCAAGCCTAAATCTACAAGGCCTCCTCGTTATCTCATACTAGATGTGGGGACACTTAGAAGTAAGTATCAAATTTATTATTCTAAAACATCTTTGATAATTTCTAATATTACAAGCTCAATGCTAACCTATCTAGAGTTTGATCTTTGCCCTAAAATTTACCCTATGTTTTAGTCTAATGGGCAGGACTAAGTGGTAAAGTTTGAGCTTTATCACAATGAAGACATTGGCTTGAATCACTACAAGAATATTTGAATACAAGTTCATACCATTGATTATAGATTAATCGTATTAATTACCAAAAATAGATTTTTGTAATTGGTTATCTTTTTATAATAGGAAATATATTTCAATGGTACCTTAGAAATGTTGTATGGCATAACCCTATTTGAAGGCTCTTATTATTATTATATTTTTAAGACTATTAAAGGTTGTGTAACATTGGTTCACCTTGCATCTTGTGTTTTGCAATTTTTTCATCATTCAACATCATTCTTTATATTGGAAATTTATTCTTAAATTAGGTGATATCAAAGCAACAATTAGAGCTAAGTGGGGATTTTTCTTTTATTTTCAGCTTTAGAATTTATTTAATAAATTAGCTATTTAAACATGTTAAAAGCTCCAAGTATTCTATTAAAACATATTGAATTGATTATTGTAACATTAAAAATTATACTCCCATCACTTCTCAACAAGTGGCTATAGACAAAATTTAGGGTAGTATTAAGAACCTTATAGTACTGATCATTTGGAATGGCTAAAATATTGTTAAGTCAGCTACAACTTAAACTAAAACAAAATGAGGAAAATTGTCATATATTGGAATTTGATTAACTAAATTTGGATTGCTTGTTGCACTATGAATGAAACTATAAGGTTTATTACCTACATTTTTTAAGTTTGGAAGTTACAATAAGAGCATTAGAGATACACTTTCTGGAAGCCCTAGTGATATTGATTTTAGAGGACTCTTTTATTCTTCCAAAAATGTTGGGACTTTATTGGTTTTGAAGTGTGGACAACATTGGAAGAGTCTAGGAAAAGTGGGGGCATGCTTAAGCAATTCAACAATACTATGATTACACTCATTCCTAAAATTAATGATCTGATTTCATTTGTTGACTTCATGCCCATTTCTATTTTCAATTCTATTGACAAAATATTTTCCAAGGTTGTAGTTAGAAGGTTAGCTCTTGCTATCCCTAAAATTATCTTTGAGGAGCAAGGGGGATTTGTGCAAAGGAAGGAGACTTCGAAAGGGGCACTAGTGGCTATGCTTATTATGTTGTATATGCTTAAAGCATATGATAGAGTCAATTGGAATTTCCTCCATCAAGTTCTATTGAGGTTTGGCTTTTCTCCAAGGTGGTGTAAATGAATCCTAGCTTTCATAACTGGGGCTAAATTCTCTATCATTGTCAATGCACAAGTGTGTGGATTCTTTTCTTCATTTCAAGGTATTAGGCAGGGGGGCCCATTATCTTCTTGTCTATTTATAATAAAGGAAAATCCTTTAAGTCGTTCCATAGAAGTCATCTAGATAACATATGGAGAGGTATCAAATTCCCTAGTTCAAATATCAGTGTTGCTCATATTCTCTTTGCAGATGATACTATTTTGTTTAGGGAAGCCTCTTTGACGGAAGCACATGTCGTTAAACAAACCTTGGACAAATATTGTCTCATATCGAGATAGAAAATAAATGTTGAGAAATTAAAAGATTTCTTCTTGAATTGCCCCTCTCAGGTTTCAACAGTTATTTCTGATTTTCTGGCGTTCAAACAAGAGCCTCTCCCAAGCATATATCTTGGCATACCTCTCTTTGCAGGTAGAAACAAAGGCTCCTTCTAGGAGCCCATTATGAAATCCATTCATAGTAGAATTGCTTCTTGGAAAAACACCTAGTTATCTATTATGGGAAGAATTCTTATGATCAAATCAGTCTTGGCAACCATTCCAAATTATAAATGTCAGTTCTCCTTATGTCTAAAGGGACTCTATCATCCATAGAATCAAAGTTAAAAAGTTTTCTTTGGAAAGGGAACAAACCTTCGAAAAAAAAATCATATCTTGGCGGCTCAGAGATTCACAAGTTGGAATGCAGAAATATTACTTTGGTGCTGAGCTTATTTGGAAAATGTTTACAACCCAACAGTCCAAGTGGGCAGCCATTTTGAAAAATACTTATTTAGATGAAGAAATCTAGGAAAGCATTTTTATTATATGCGATCCTCTCTCAACATCTCACATGTGGAATTTCATGATTAAATGTAGAGAGGTTTTTGTCCCCCATCTCACATGGATTATTTATGATGGATCTAAGGCAGATTTTTTGGGTGACTCTAGGAAAAATTTTCCTTCCTTAAATACAATTCACACCCTCTCTCAGGCTAAGGAGATTTTGATAGCATTGTGGGGGTCAAAAGTTAAAGATTATTTCTATATTACAAGTTGTAATGGGATGGTAAAACTTCTTGGAAAGATATTTCAACTACTTTCATTCATGATGATCATAAAATCCAGCTTTCTGAGATTCTTCAGTAGAGGATTATCCACTACAAAGACTCATAGGATCATCTCATTTGGTCCCCCTCACCCTCGAGTAAATACTTAGTCAAGCAAGGTTATCAGCTCATTTCCAAAACTAATCTCATTCCAAGTTCCAAAAAAAATTATATTCATTGATCTCCAGAAGTTCTTCCTAAGGTGGGTTCCTTCACTTGGTTAGCGCTAAGGGGAAGAATACTTACAAGTGACGGAATTTTCCTCCTTAGCATATCTCTTTCTTTCAATTGTATCTTATGTGGAGCTCAAGCTGAAACAATTAACCACACCTTTCTCCATTGTTTGTTTGCCTTTGCGTGTTGGGATTGGCTTAAATACAATTCCATTGGTTTGCCCATCTTGGAGAAGAATTCTCTAAGGTATGTGAATCTTGGCTTCTTCTTCATCAACATTCATTCTTTGTTGCAATTTGGGTAGTGGCCCCCTCCTCTTTATTTTGGAACATTTGATGGGAGCGAAATAGGAGAGTTATTGAGAAAATTGAAACTTCTATTTATGAAATTGTTAATGCTTATTGTATCAAGACTAAAAGTGTAGATTCACATGTTTCATTTCTCAAGATTGCCATTTTTTCCTGAATGGGACCTCATCTTGCTTCCTTTCAAAGCAAATCTCTTAATCAACAAGCAGAGAAAAATTAATAGAAAAGATATTAGGTGGAAATCTCCATATCACAACTTCATAAAGTTGAAATTTGTAGTGCCTCTAAAGGAAACCTAGGCATCTCAGGCATTGGTGTTGTGCTGAGAAACTCCAAAGGTGAGATATTGGTGGCACTAGCTATTAGGACCCTGGAGGACGCAAATAAAATTGCAGAGGCAAGGGCCCTTCTTGCGGGGTTCAAGCTTCTTGTATCTCTTAAAGTTTCAAATTTGAACATTGAAGGTGATTTCCAAAATATCATTGCAGCTATCAAGAAATTTGAGTCCCCTAGAAATTCGGGGAGTCCTCCCCCTTTTTGACCAATACCACATCCACCATTGCTACAGGGAAGTCAATAAGTGTTGTGGATACTCTAGCTAACAAAGGTTTTCTATTGGAGTTAGATGAATTTGTATCCTACGGGAGAGAAGCTATGGAGGATCCACTTCTTCGTAAGTCTTTTCTTTTTGACACTCCATCTTGACTCTTCAAATCTATGGTCGGGGGTCCTCTCTTTTTGTTACCTCCTGGGGGTTTTTCACATGCTTCTTGTTGTAACTTAGTTCTTGTGATTAGAATCCAATATATTGCATGTTTTCATTGATTGGTCTATCCATTTGCATGTGTTGGGTTCTCACTATTGATCTATGTGAAAACTCATGAAGATAGTTAATGCTTTAATTCACGAGTTAGTTTCTTGGAGTGTGGATGGAGTACATTTCATCTTCTTTATGGACTTTTTCTAGCAACTGGTGGGGTTTGTATTCTTCTATCAATTCCTTTTATGTTTCAGATGGCAAGATTAATGTGTATTTGGAGTTCTCTCTTTGTCCTATTTCTCATTGGTTGTGTGGTCAAAGTGGTTGGTTAGTTTTGATGGTGGTGGGATTGCAGTGGGCTGCTCTCTTTGCATGACAGGATTTGATGGTTCAGCTTTTGATATATTTTACTCTTTCATTTTCTTTTGTCACTGCATTAGCTTGGGGCTATATGTTTCTTAGTTTTTTGTTAGCATTGTGTATACAGTCTAGAAGCAAGTTTTCAATGGTATTTTTTTTATGTTTTTGGATTTCTCTGTGAGCTGAAGATGGGTTCATAGATTTATTGTGTTGTCAGCAACTTTACTAACATGGTCATCATGCATGTTGAGTCTTCTTCGTGCAAATCCTTTTCTTCTCTCAAGGTCAGCTATGGTACGATTGGGTGGAGCTCGGTATGTCATCTTCACCCACTTGTTATAACTTTTCTTGTGGATCGTGCGGCTCTTGTTGTTGTCTTTCCAACTTGTGGACAAGTTTCCCTTGTTTGTGTTCTTCATCTCTACTATTTATTTAGTGTTGTTGTCATTGTGGCGGCCCATGGAGCACTGCTTGTTTTTTTGACCTGGGCTCTCTCCTAGGTTCTTTTGGGGATGATTGTTGAGCTCTATTACAATTATGTAGTGTTGCTATTACATTTTTGTGAGGAACTTTAGCCTCATATGGGGCTTTTCTTCTCACTCTATCCTTTTCTTCTGTTACGAGGTCTCATATTTCTGTTGTTTCTTCTTCTTCTTTGTAGTCAGATTCCATGTAATATATATGTTGTTGGGTATGTTGAGGTTTGGTGCATTTCCCATCTAGGGTGTGGCCTCCACCTATTTGGTTTGTACCTCCCCTCATAGGTGGGGTTGCTCCTATGTATTTTCATATGTATTGTTTATTTAGCATGTTGCTAAAAAAAATATTGATTTTAGAGGATGGTATTACACATTCCAAAAAATTGTCAGAAGGAATAACATAAGGAGGATTCAAAGAAAGAGGACAAATGTTATGACCCTCATTTTCTAACTATTCTAAGCATTTTATTAGACATAGTATAGTTTGGTTAAAATTAAATTGTGTGGATTTATCCTACATTGTTTGTACTTCATATTTCACTATCTATGAGGACTTTATATGGATGTAATAAAAACAAATATAATATAAGAATCATATTTTGTAATAGAGCTTTGTTCTAAAAATGTTGTCTACTAAAAGAGACTTGCAATTCCTATTAACAATATGAGCATATTTGTAAACAAATATAGTATTATATTATATTTTGCATGTAATTATTTTGTTTCTAAATATCTTGTCAAGGAGATCGTAGTGTAGTTTTAAAACTCTACAAAATGTTACATTACATCAAAATTGTAATAAAAAAAATTTTACATTTTTTTTGTCTTTTTGAAGTAATTGTCAATATTAGAAACCCTATTCCAAGGGTTTTAGAATATAATCGAGGGTTGTTTTTGGACAAGTTAGAGTTCCCATTAAAAGTATACTAAAATAGGTTGTTACAACTCTAATCTAGGCCTCATATAACAATTATAGACAAACTTGAGCTTGTCTAATCCTTTTAGTATATTAAATGATCATTGAAGATAAGCAGAAATATCACAATAGGAAATCATTAGTAAATTCTAATCTATAAAACATTGGTTGGTAATTTAGCATTAGGAAGTTACTCTTTTTGCATCTCAAAGATAATATCGTGTAAGTACAAGAAGGCATAATTCTCTATAGTTACAACCATGAAAAATGGGATCAATTTACTATTTATGAATAATCCCAGTGTATTATAGAGCCTACAAACCAAACACAACCAAGCCTAGTAGTTTCCTTTTTTACCCTATTTCAGATTTAGGCATATTGGATAGAGATTGATTAAGTTGATTAGTATTGCACCCACCCATGTAGTTCATATGCTAGGACTAAGTAGAGCCTTCATTGGAAATATTGGCAATTGTAGTCACCACTATGCAAGAGTATTTATTTGAGATAAAAAGTACTAGATAAACTTGACTATAAGGCGGGTTCCTTAAATGTCAAATATGATTCCATCAATGCATGGATCTAGTGTAATGTACATTTAGATATGGGACATAACTCACACTAAAAATGCTATTTTTACAACCAACAAAATATTTGTGGGAATTGACGCACATAATTTAGACTTTTCAAACTTTGATGATGATGATCCATAAAATGGTTATATAGAGAAAAGCTATATTTTTTAGTTGATTAAATATTTGTGCTAAAAAAATCTAATTCATATCTTTCCACCTAGAGCATGAAGTTATCCAATGGTATTAATGGTTGGAAAATCACATCCTTTACTCATACAAGTAAATTTTTTCTGGGATCCTTAGCCACTTTAGTCCAAGCACATATTAGTACATCACAACGACCTTAACTAATTTAGGTTAAACACATTTAATCTATGATTGTCAAATGAAGTTTTTAAATTCAGCCAATCATATGAGTGGGCATTATGAAACTTTTTTCAAAAGTATTTTATCTATGGTCTCAAAGACAACATCAATTTTTGGAGTTGATGCTTTATAAAGTGAGAAACAGTAATTGACTTGGTATAAAGCTTGAGATTTCTATTGATGCAATAATTAAAGAATACTTATAATATACAATGTATTACGCTTGATAAAGGATATAGAAACTCTAAGTGAGGATTAAGTTAGATCACGTTTGAGACAAGAAAACACGTGATCTATGTAAGCTTTAGCATGCTAATGTTAAAAAATGACCTAATTATAATTAATTAGATGATTAAATTTTGACTCTAATAAACCCCTTAATGTAACTTAGGAAGGAGCTAAAAGTGCACTGGTGATAAATGCATGAATGGGTCCATGTTACAATCCCTAATGAGACACTCATGTAAAAGTATGCAAATCTCTCATAATTGGAGAAATAGAGAAAAATATATTGTATAGTCCTAAAAAGTTAGCACCCATAATTGGATGATTTAGGACCTATTAGGCCCCATTTTGGTGATTTTGAGGTCTAAATGTCTGTTATGATTTATCCTAGAAAGTTGTCTTTTCTTCTCCCACTATTATTCTCTCTCCTTGAGATCCGCCTGAAATTTGAGACCAGTTTTCCAAGGAGACTTCGCCAATGGCGACCTATCCCTAGGCTTTGGGGACCAAACTTTCCCTGGGGCCCGATGTTGGGGTCCTATTTTGAGATTTTCATCAACAATTGGCCTCGATCGTGTTTGAATCCTTAAATGATGGAGTTAGTATAAGAACCCCTTATCACTCCTCATTTTGACATTTTTGATCCATTATCAAGTGCAATTATATCTAAGCTATCAAGATTTCAAGCAAGAAAGAGTAATTGGATTCAAGATTTGAAGGCAAGCATCCAAGATCAAGATCTTCAAGTCTCCAATTCTTGAAGGTCATTCAAATCTATTTCAATCTTCTCCATTTGATACAATTTCTTCTCCCATGATAGAAAAGTAGAGGAATTCTCAAATCAAGCAAGATTAATCCATTCATCCATCTTATCTCTCCTCTTTGCAAGTGATTATCAAGCATATCTCCATTCAAGATCTAGCAGTGGCGATCATAGATCTATGAATTTGTCAAGGCATCCTTGATTCTACATTACATTCAAAGGTCAACTCTTTGGATTTAAAGCACATTCAAGAATCTTCATGGATTTGAGTGATTTCTACATCAGTTCATGAGGGTTTATGCAAGGTGATTTCTACATACATTTCTATTCATGAGGGTGATTTCTACATACATTTCCTTATGTAATTTCTTTATATTTCAAGGTTGATTCCTAAACAAGGGTTTGACCAAGGAAAACCCTTTTCCACAACCTTTTTCCCATTTTTTGTGTGCAGGAGCAAGATACAGAGTCATCAGATCAAATCTAGGTAGAGTAGGTACAGTTGCAGGTTCTGTGAAATTTTTAGTCGAAAACGTCAGGGACACATCACGAAACTCGACCTGTCCCAGAGACAAGTCACCAAAATCAACGTGTCTTGGCCACTTTAGTTCAAATTTTTGTCATAGGTCTGTTTCATCTTTTGATTTTCATTTATGTCTGATTCAACTTATTATTTGTTTGTTTTAGTATGTTTTCAACAGCTTTTTTAGTGTCTTTTCTAATAGATATATTACATCACTTAATCATTCTCATTTCAGTCTTTACATTACTTAGTGAAGGATAGACCTTTACCCCAAGTATCTCTTGAGTCGCCTCTTGAGATTATTGGGGATATCCTTCCTAATGTGAAATCAATGAAATGGGGAAGTAATTCATTTACCACATTACATATTGTATTGCTCTCCCCATTTCATATTGTACATTTTGGTGAACCTAATTCTTGTTACATTCTTTTGATTTTGGTAGTTAAATTCCTTTTCAATGCATTTGGACATCTAGGTTCACCTATTGTATATTTTGGTTAACCTGACGCTTGTTACATTCTTTTGATTTTGGTATATAGATTCCTTTTCTATGCATTTTGACATCTAGGATCCTCTTCAATACTTTGGATTTGGTGATTAGATCCTGTTTTTATAATCTCCTTGTATGCATTAGATCTTATATTTATCAGAGTGTATGCATCTAGATGTATAGGTTCACCCATTGTACATTTTGGTGAACTTGACATATTACATTATGAGTTGGTGTTTAGATTTATATTGCATGCATTAAATATTTCTCACTTTCATAATTACATCTATATCTTCTTTGCATGATTTACATTAAATCCTTATATTTGTTAGTTAGATGTGTTTTTCATAAGAATATTGTTATTGCATCTCTTTCAAATCTTAAAACTAGATTAAATCTCCCCCTTTTCTTGTGCATGAGTGTTATTACTTTGAGTCCTACTTATATAATTATGGTTAGAAGAAGTTGTAGACTTATGGGTTCCTTTGATCCCGAGCCTTTTCTTTTTCCTAGGAATCTTGACAAGACCAACATGCATACTAGTGACATCAATCCTATTATGGAGAACAACTCTTCCCATACTTCTCATGATGAAGATGAGGCTTTAAGATTCCCTCCTATGCAAGTCAAAAAACTTTGAGAAATTTGAACAATGGTTAGGACAAGAAAAATCTAATCCAAAAGTCATTTCTATCATAGATGGCTTAAGGAGGTTAATTCATAATGATGAACATGGTGTTAACATCTTGTGTAGTATATCTCATCTCATTGATAACAATGTCAAGCCTATTAGAGATTTTACTCAAGAGCTAGGTTTCATTCCACCTACCACTAGTGTTGAGACCTTTGTGCCTATTTCTACCTAAATTCCTAGTGTGTCCACTTAAGCTACACCTATCATAAAAACTTCTATTCAAAACCTCAACCCTACACATGTTAGAATTCCTAACCCTATTGTCTCCAATATCCCTTCAAGTGTGCCATGTGTTTATTACCTTCATCAATGCCCACTTACAATAGTGTGCCCTTTTCATATTCAATTGTTCCCTCCATTTCTCACAATGTTCCAAACATTTCAAACATATCTTCTTCTACCATTATTTCTATCGATTCTACTATTAATAGTTTGGCTCAAACTGTGTCCGCTTTGCAACAAAAAATTGCTTTAATGACTCAATCCAAATTCAACATTCCTACTTGTGATATTTCTAGTCCTTTGTCTTTGGATATCATTTGTATCGTTATTCCACAATACATGGAGATCCCTCATCTTGAGACTTATAATGGTAAAGGTGATCCTTTGACCCATGTCAAAACGTTTCAAACATTGTATAGTGATTTCTCTCATGATCATAGGTTAATGGCTAAACTTTTTACTAAAACCTTTATGGATAAAGCCTTGCAATGGTATTGTTCTTTACCTCCTTATTCTAATGATTATTTCCAAAAAATTTCTAATGCCTTCATTTAACAATCGCAAAATAACATTGGTCCTAATATTTCTTTAATTGATTTAATGCATTGTAAACAAGGTGTCAGAGAAAAAGTGATTGATTTTCATTGGTAGATTTATGCATTTGCATGCTCAGATTCCTTATCTTGTTCCTGATATTGATGTCACTAACTCATTTATGTGCATTTTTTGACGAACGTTTCTGACGAACCTTGTTGTTTTCTTTGTTTCGTCGGAAATTAAGAGGTTAATTGTGTCATTTTATTTATTTATTTTTAAACTTGCCCAATGTTCATCAGAATTATGATGTATATGACTTTCGTCAGAAAGTAAGGCGAAAGGTTGTTGAAAGTCCGATAGCTAAAAGGAATTTAAAAAGGTAACAAAAATCTGTTAGGGTTACTCACGTATAAAATATAAACTGTGACTGTATTTTTCGTGACTATGAGAATGTTTTGTCAAGCTTGTGAAGGTTATAGACCAAATTATTTTGTATAGTCCATTTTTGTTTCCTTTGAAGAAAAATCATTTCTGAAAATATAGATCCAAAACAAAATAGGGAAGCAATTGCTAGATTGTGGTCTAACTTGAAAAGAAAAGGTGATGGGAAATGTTATTGTCCTTACAAAAATTGTAAGGGCTTAAAGACGAGAAGACTTTTAATCACAAAAAATGAGAAGCATTGTAGGGACAGTTAAGGGGGGCATAATTATTCTCCATTGGTAAATTGTTCATTATATGTGTTTATATTTACTACATTTTTTAATACAGATTTTTGAGCGCTCTGCAAGTGGGCACCTTCCCCGTGCGTGCTCCGAAGATTTGGCCACCTTGCAGGCTCTCGGCTTCTCCGTGGGTTGTCGTTAGGGATGGTTCTTATTCTTTTTTATCATGTTGTAGCCCCGATTGTGCTTGGCTTTTTTTTCTTTTTGGTTTGGGTATGTTGTCTTTGCTCTTTGTCTGGGTGTTTTTTTAGGGCTTTGTCTTTATTTTCCCAGGCTTGTGTTGTATGTATGGCCAATGATGGAAATGATTCGCGTCCCAGTGGGAGTATGGAGAACAGTAATCATTTCAAAGAGAGGAAGATTGATCCCGATTCGAGCAATGATGAAGGTCGGGGTGCCTATGATCTTATAGGACACACACCTTCATATAAGGCAATGGTTGTGGATGGGTCTATTTCAAAATGCCCAGAATCTTCATTCTTTGAAAGCATTTCAAATGAAAAGGATGTTGGAGACAGAAGAGAACAACCTGACGCAAATGGCAATCGTTGAGGTGATAGAAATGAGCCAGGCAGTCCTAGTAAATTTGATGGAGGAGAAGGTAAGACCCCGAATCTTTCTGGTAATATCCTTTCTTTGTCGCCAAACGAGGACATGATGAATGCCATTAAAGAGGAACAAACTAGGCTTAAGAATATTGTAGTCTTCTTTGTTTGCATGGATGTTAAATTTCTTCCTTCTTGCAAATTTCTTCCTTCTCGCAAATTTCTTGATGATTGGATAAATAATGTTTGGGGCAAGAAGCTCGGCATTTTTGTAAGTTTTAGTAGAATGATACAAAAGTGCTTTTTTGTGGTCTTTTTAAAAAACCATGCTATGCAAGAAAAGGTGTTAAGTAAAAGTTTCTAGAATGTTGGGCAGACCATGTTCAGAGCCATGCCATGGTCTCCCAAAGGAAATCATGAAAATGTCATCTCACAAGCCTCTCTCTTTTGGGTGGAACTCAAGGGTATTCAACCATAATTTTAGTCTTTTCTGCCTCATATGTTAAAGCCCTTGGGCTCATTTCTGAAAATTGAGGACACTAAGATCACCCTCCCTCACCTTAATGCCCACATTCTTTTAGCTCCCACCCTAGAGGTTACCTTCCTTGATAACATATCCATGAACTTTGATGGAGAAATATACAAATGGGAAATAGCTAGACTTCGAGATATTGGTGCATGTTTTCATTGCAAGTTGAATGGGTATACCAAAAAGGATTGCCTGTTGTTAAATAACATACAAAAATATTTTCAATCTGCTAACAATAATGGTAATCACCAAAACCCTAAAAATGATAGGGCTATTGTTGATACTCAAGCTGACACCTTTGTTACTTTGAACAATCCTCTTTTTGATGAGGAATATGAAGTTAGACATGCATTCACACCTCCCTCTGAACCCCCCGGGAGGACTTTTGTTGTTCCCCAGTATATCCTCATGCCTAGAGAGAAAGTTAATGAGGATAATTCCAGCCATAAAAATTCCCAACAAATTACTCTGTCTAGAATTAATGCAGGGGCTAAAAAGTATAAAGAGGTCCACAAATCTAAGACATCTCTAGAACAGAAGAATGCCTCAGATGTCTCCATGCTTTCAATAATAGATAATGAAAAGACTCTAGAAAAGAAACCTAATACTGATACTAATACTATGGAATAAGGCTTCATTGAAGTCATTGCCAAGAAGAAAAAAAAGGAAAACTTATGAAAGGAACAATTGCCTCAAAAGCAATGCTAGAAGCAATAAAGAAAAGGGGAATGAAATCCCTGAGTGTTTCACCAGACTATGAAGGAACACAACACGTTTAATTGGTCAATGATGAAGATACAAATCCATAGTTGGAATGTTAGAGGTATGGAAATGCCTGATAGAAAATACATTGTTAGAAGATGGTGCAACAACCTTCCAAACAAGGACATAATTTGCCTTCAAGAGATCAAGGTAATTGAATATCAAGCCTTTAATGTACTAAAACTTGTCTGGGATAGCTCCAAATGCCTCTACTCAAGACATGATAGGGGCAAAGGGGGTCTAGCAACATTAATCAGTCCCCTTTGGAGTGACAACTCATTTTCCATGGACTATCACCTTGCAACAGAGCTCTATGGATCACCTTTAATAGCAATGGAAAAACCATAGGAGTTTGCAATATTTATGCTCCTAATGATTATAGAGATAGGGAAAAACTTTGGGAGTGGCTGACTACCAACTTACATGATGTTGCATGGACTCTTGTTGGGGACTTCAACATGATTGAATCTCCTAGGGATAAGGCAGGGGGTGACGAATTTGATTGGAAAGGTAATGAATATTTCTTTTGGGCTAGATTCAAGAGACACTTTGCTATTTATGATCCCATGGAGGAACTTAGAGGTAATGGTGATGGCATTTGGTTTACTTGGTGCAATAATCAAAACAACAAATCCATAATATATTGCAGACTTGATAGACTGTATATTAATATGCTTGACATTGGGCTGATCCACAACCAAAGACAATACCCCATTGGGGTCTCTCTACTAGAATGTTTGACCACTCCCCTATTAGTGCTTGTATCACCCTCAAAAACACTACAGACCAACCCAAGATTTTCCCTAAGAGACACCTGTTCAAATTCAATACCTCCATGCTTGGCAATGAGGATCACTTGAGTGCATTGAGGATGGTGACTATCCTTTCTAAATTCTGGTCTACAGACTCCACACCTATTACTAAATGGGACCATCTAGTTGAGGCATGGAGGACTATCTCTCAAACCATTGGATCTAAAGAAGCTAAATATAGAAACCTTAAGGAAAAGAATCTCAACTCCAGCCTTCTTAATATTGAAAAGGAATTACAAGAGAAGGGAGGCAATGCAAGTTTGGAAAAATATTTGATTGACACTAAGGGACAACTTAGATCTATCCAACAATACAAAATCCAAGGAGAGAAGATTAGAGCTAAGGCCAATTGGATTAAGGAAGGAGACAAAGGTACAAAATACTTTTTTAACATTATTAGAGAAAAACGTAGCAGAGAATCTATTAATGGTATCCAGACAAAAGATGGAGTCAATAGTGATAGTAATACTATTATGGATTCATTTGTGGAATTCTATAAAAATATTTTTAGCTTCTGAACATAATGAAGGAAATTTCCTCTGTATGGCACAATATTGCACTAGTATCATCCCAAGTAAAATTAACAAAGAACAATCTACCAAGTTAGGAAAGGAAATATCCATCCAAGAAATTGAAGAGGCCATTGGGGCTCTAGCCGATGGAAAATCACCCGGAATAGATGGCCTTCTTGCTGAATTCTTCAAAGCTAATAAAGATTGGATCTCAACTGAACTTTTTGACCTATACAGATATGCCTTTGATAAGGGGACTTTGGGGAGTAATGTCAATAAAGGATTAATTAAACTCCTCCCTAAAGAAGGAGACAAAACCCAAGTTAATAATTGGAGACCAATCACCCTATTAAACATGTCCTATAATATGATAGCTAAATTATTGGCTAAGAGGGTCTCTGAAGTCTTAAATGATATTATTTCTATCACACAGATAGGTTTCATAAAGGGTGGGTATATTCTTGAAAATCTTATCACTAGCTGGGAGGCAATGCATTGGGCCAAGGATAACAAACAAAATGTTGCTATGATACTTCTTGATTTTGAAAAGGTGTATGATAGGATTGAATGACACTTTGTACTGGTTATGTTAGAGAATTTGGGGTTTCCATATTTCTTTTGAAAACGGGTTAAATTCTTGTTTAAAGATTCTAATATTGTTATAGAGGTCAATGGAGAACTCTCTGAAACCATTCCCCTTGCTAGATCCATCAGGCAAGGATGCCCTCTTGCTCTTGCCCTCTATGTGATTGTTGCTAATGCAATGTCCCATATCCTAAAATCATCTGAATTTGGACCTCAAATTAAAGGTATTTCCCTGCCCAATAACGATGATTTGTTCATTGAACAGTTTGTTGATGACACTACACTTTTTGTGGATCTCTCAGAACAAAACTTTTACAGGGTGGTAATTAGAATCCAACTATTTTGTATAGCTTGTGGAGCTAAAATTTCTCCCCACAAATCTGTTATCATCGGATGGAATAACACCCCTCCCTCTTGGCTCAGTCACAAAGGGTGGCAGTGGTCTGGTCCCAATACTATTGTCAGGTACCTAAGCATACCATTTTCCCTTGATCCATCACTAAATGATATGTTGAATTGGATCTTCAGGAAAATTGAAAAGAAGCACTTGAAATGGAAAACCCACATGTTATCTTTAGTAGGTAGGGTGCAAGTGGTACAAAAGGTATTGGCATCCCATGCTATATATTATGCATCAACATGGTTGTTTACCAACTACCAAAATAACAAGTTGGAAAAGATCCTTAGAGATGTTCTATGGTCAGATGGCTTTGGAAACAGGAAAAGACACAACGTCAAATGTGAATGGTGTTGCACCCCAAAATCATAGGGTGGATTGGGGATTAAAGACCTCAAAAAACAAGGTATGGTCTTGGCATCTAAATGGATCATTAAAGTAGTTACAGGTAATGAGCCTTGGAAAATACTTATCAAAAACAATGTTACCAATGCCACCATTAAAAAGGGTAAAACTTGGAATAATGTCCCCTTTACTGATATCTTACTAGGGGAATTTGATGTGAAGGTCTCTACTTCTAAAGTTTTTTATGCATCGTGGAAAGCATGGGGAAACGTCAGAACATTCCTCTGTTCTAGACACGCCATTGGGAAAAACCCTTATTACTCAGTACTAGACAAATCTATATGGTGGGGCTTATACCTCAATAATAAACCTCTTGCTCTGCCAAGAGTTGGCATAAAAAAGGCATATCCTACATTAGTGATATACTGGAGAATAGCATAATACTCACCTAGGCAAAGTTGAGCAGGAAGTTTAACATTCCTTCCTCTCAGAAAAAAACCTACACTCTTATTGCAAAAATTGTAGGTAACTGGTTTCCTAGTAAATGTATTTATGCTTCTCAAAACTTGGAACACATTAAGTGGATGGATGGCACTCTGTTTGGTAAATCCTCTTGCAAGAAATTATACATGCTCCTTAACAATAATGATAGTATCTTTTGGCATATCAACCAAACTTGGGGTTTGAATTGGTCTTGCAATAAATGGCATCTAGTCTTTGAGTTTTTATGGCATGCTCATGTTGAACCTAAGAAAATTTTCTTTAAATGGATTTTTTTATTGAAAAAACATGCTATTGGCTATTTTGTTTCCCAAGGTGTCAAAAATCTCATTTTTTGCTCTGTTTGCAACTGCGTTGAAACTTATGAACATGTTTATTTTATTGTCAATGGGCTGGTAAGATTTGGTCTATCTTTTTGGTAATAAGGTTTGTTGGAACCAGAATCACGGTCTGACTTGGCATGAAGTTCTGGCTGGTTATGTTGATGCTTTTGATAGTAAACTTAATGATTTTTGGCTGACCTTTACCACTGAAGTCTTATGGATCATTTGGAGACAAAGAAATGAAGATATTTTCAAATCCAAGAAGAGGGATCTTACTGAGTTTAATCCAAAATTCACACACTTTTCCATCTTGAAACAGGTAACATCGACTATATAAGTTTCTAAAGAAATATTCCAGAGTTTGATAGATGAAGGGGCCATGATATTGTTCCTGAAATGCATTCAAAACACCACTGCTATCAATGATGCACCTACTCTGCCAAATAGCAACAGAAGCATTGGCATCAGGTCTGGTAATGATGAACTCAGTCAAACAAATGCACTGATGGAAGATGGCAGGATTGAAGAGACATCTTACAAGGAAGGAAACACTCCAGGTACCAGCATTGCAGAGAATAGTAATGATCCATGGGGAGATGATGAATACAGGAAAATAAATGATAATAATTGAGTCTGATCTACTGATGTTATAACTAAAATTTTGTATATGTCCAGCTTGGATTCAACTTTGTATATCTTTTTTGGCATCAAACCATATTCTGATTGTATATTCTAGAATATAGAACCTAAGACTGTAAATTCTATAGGTCTAGTACAGTCAGTCTTCTATACAGTTATCTTATACTTGTACTCAGTTGATTCTATATCCTCAATATATATATATATATATATATATATATATATATATATATATATATATATATATATATCANATATATATATATATATATATATATATATATATATATATATATATATATATATATATATATCACTATAGGAAATCATTAGTAAATTTTAATCTATGAAACATTGGTTGGTAATTTAGCATTAGGAAGTTACTCTTTTTGCATCTCAAAGATAATATCGTGTAAGTACAAGAAGGAAGAATCCTCTATAGTTACAACCATGAAAAATGGGATCAATTTACTATTTATGAATAATCCAAGTGTATTATAGAGCCTACAAACCAAACACAACCAAGCCTAGTATTTTCATTTTTTAGCCTATTTCAGATTTAGGCATATTGGGTAGAGATTGATTAAGTTGATTAGTATTGCACCCACCCATGTAGTTCAATTTTTCCTAGGTTGAAAATATTTGATTGGGATTACAATGGGCCAATGAGTTATGGAATTCAAACATAGGAATTGTGCTTCTTGTGTGACAACTTTATCTCTTATATAGTTTGACAATCTAAAATTATTAGAGTTGGTTTCTCTTAAACTAAGAGGAATTTTACAATTACATCTGGAAAATCCACCCATTAAATATTAGACTATTAATATATGTTTTTGGTTTTCATCCCTGGGGGATAGTTATCTCACTATGATCACCCTCATTGAGTTGATAATTTTGTTACATGTCAAGCATGTACACTATTTGGTAACTTTACACTTCTTTTGTCCATGTAAGTAATTTTCATGTTGTGATCCTCGTGTCAAGCCGATTTATATGACTTGGGTATATCTTTTAAATAACCTTAAGTGTATATTGGCATGTGGCTACATATGCTAGGACTAAGTAGAGCCTTCATTGGAAATATCGGCAATTGTAGTAATAATTGTAGTCCACTATGCAAGAGTATTTATTTAAGATAAAAAGTACTAGATAAACTTGACTATAAGGTGGGCTCCCTAAATGTCAAATATGATTCCATCAATGCATGGATCTAGTGTAATGTGCATTTAGATATGGGACATAACTCACACTAAAAATGGTATTTTTACAACCAACAAAATATTTGTGGGAATTGACGCACATAATTTGGTTATATAGAGAAAAGCTATATTTTATAGTTGAATAAATGTTTGTGCTAAAAAAATCTCTATCATAGCTTTCCACCTAGAACATGAAGATATCCAATGGTATTAATTGTTGGAAAAATCACATCCTTTACTCATACAAGTAATTTTTTCTGGGATCCTTAGCCACTTTAGTCCAAGCACATATTAGTACATCACAAGGACCTTAACTAATTTAGGTTAAACATATTTAATCTATGATTGTCAAATGAAGTTTTAAAATTCAGCCAATCATATGAGTGGGCATTATGAAACTTTTTTCAAAAGTATTTTATCTATAGTCTCAAAGATAACATCGATTTTTGGAGTTGATGCTTTATAAAGCGAGAAAAAGTAATTGACTTTCTATAAAGCTTGAGATTTCTATTCGTGCAATAAATAAAGAATACTTATAATATACAATGTATTACGCTTGATAAAGCATATAGAAACTCTAAGTGAGGATTAAGTTAGATCACGTTTGAGATAAGAAAACATGTGATCTATGTAAGATTTAGCATGCTAATGTGAAAAAAGGACCTAATTATAATTAATTAGATGATTAAATTTTGACTCTAATAAACCCCTTAATGTAACTTAGGAAGGAACTAAAAGTGCACTGGTGATAAATGCATGAATGGGTCCATGTTACAATCCCTAATGAGACACTCATGTAAAAGTATGCAAATCTCTCATAATTGGAGAAATAGAGAAAAATATATTGTATAGTCCTAAAAAGTTAGCACCCATAATTGGATGATTTAGGACCTATTAGGCCCCATTTTGGTGATTTTGAGGTCTAAATGTCTGTTATGATTTATCCTAGAAAGTTGTCTTTTCTTCTCCCACTATTATTCTCTCTCCTTGAGATCCGCCTGAAATTTGAGACCAGTTTTCCAAGGAGACTTCGCCAATGGCGACCTATCCCTAGGCTTTGGGGACCAAACTTTCCCTGGGGCCCGATGTTGGGGTCCTATTTTGAGATTTTCATCAACAATTGGCCTCGATCGTGTTTGAATCCTTAAATGATGGAGTTAGTATAAGAACCCCTTATCACTCCTCATTTTGACATTTTTGATCCATTATCAAGTGCAATTATATCTAAGCTATCAAGATTTCAAGCAAGAAAGAGTAATTGGATTCAAGATTTGAAGGCAAGCATCCAAGATCAAGATCTTCAAGTCTCCAATTCTTGAAGGTCATTCAAATCTATTTCAATCTTCTCCATTTGATACAATTTCTTCTCCCATGATAGAAAAGTAGAGGAATTCTCAAATCAAGCAAGATTAATCCATTCATCCATCTTATCTCTCCTCTTTGCAAGTGATTATCAAGCATATCTCCATTCAAGATCTAGGAGTGGCGATCATAGATCTATGAATTTGTCAAGGCATCCTTGATTCTACATTACATTCAAAGGTCAACTCTTTGGATTTCAAGCACATTCAAGCATCTTCATGGATTTGAGTGATTTTTACATCCGTTCATGAGGGTTTATGCAAGGTGGTTTCCACATACATTTATGTTCGTGAGGGTGATTTCTACATACATTTCCTTGTAATTTCTTTATATTTTTAAGGTTGATTCCTAAACAAGGGTTTGACCAAGGAAAACCCTTTTCCACAACCTTTTTCCCATTTTTTGTCTGTAGGAGCAAGATACAGAGTCATCAGATTAAATCTAGGCAGAGTAGGTACAGTTGCAGGTTCTGTGAAAGTTTCAGTCAAAAACATCAGGGACACGTCATGAAACTCGACCTGTCCTAGAGACACGTCACCAAACTCAACATGTCTCGGCCACTTATAGCTCAAATTTTTGTCATAGGTTTGTTCCGTCTTTTGATTTCCATTTATGTCTAATTCAGCTCATTATCTGTTTGTTTTAGTATGTTTTCAATAGGATTTTAGTGTTTATTCTAATAGATTTTTAGTGTATTCTAATAGATCTATTACATCACTTAATCATTCTTATTTCATTATTTACATTACTTAGTTAAGGATAGACCTTTACCCCAAGTAGCGCTTGAGTCACCTCTTGAGATTATTGGGGATATCCTCCTTAATGTGCAATCAATGAAATGGGAAAGTAATTTATTTACCACATTTCATATTGTATTTCTCTCCCCATTTCCTATTGTACATTTTGGTGAACCTGATGCTTGTTACATTCTTTTGATTCTGGTAGTTAAATTCCTTTTCTATGTATTTGGACATCTAGGTTCACCTATTATATATTTTGGTGAACCTGACGCTTGTTACATTCTTTTGATTTTGGTAGATAGACTCCTTTTCTATGCATTTGGACATCTAGGATCCTCTTAAATACTTTGTATTTGGTGGTTAGATCCTCTTTGTACACTGATAAATTTTACCTTAAATTTTGACGAGAATTAGTCAAATTTTCTACGACAATTGGTCGAATAAGAGACTAAAACTGTCATCGATCTTTTTTCGTCGCATTTTCTACATGGTAAATAATAGTCAAAATTTTGACCCCATAACTGGTTGAATTATCGACTGCAACAATCCCTTGTAACAAGAAGAATAAGACGTCGCTTAATTGGTGTAAACATCAAAATTGAGACCATTGTGTCGTCAAATTATCCACCTAAATTCATCAAATCGAGCGTCGTAGGTATAGCATCCTGGTCGATTTAGTTCATTTTGTCATCGAATTATCCACCAAAATTCATCGCAGGAACCGTCGATTGTATAGCATCCTGGTCGAATGCAGTACTGTGTAAACGTCAAAATTGAGACCATTGTGTCGTCAAATTATCCACCTAAATTTGTTGAATGGAGCATCGCAGGTATAGCATCTTGGTCGATTTAGTTCATTTTGTCATCGAATTATCCACCAAAATTTGTCGCAGAAACCGTCGATTGTATAGTATCCTGGTCAAATGCAGTATTGTGTAAAGGATGAAATTTCGACCAATACTAACTTTTGTTTAAAAAAAATGTGATGAGGATGGAGCAATGCGATATTTGATATTTTCATTTGAATACTACTACTAGCCTCTAGTTATTATGTTATACATCTTATGTTTTTAATACTAATTTTTCAAGTACTAATACTATATGTATTATATCAGCACCACTCCCCCGCCATCCCCTGGCATTCCCAGACTATTGCTACTATTGCTATTATACTCCAGAAAGAAGTCACTATCA
>MU226014.1:2865733-2929835 GCA_018584345.1 Thuja plicata
AATGGGCACAAGGGGTTACTTAGATCCTGAGTATTTCCAAACGTATCAACTCACCGACAAAAGTGATGTGTACAGTTTTGGTGTTGTTCTGGTTGAGCTTATAACAGGTCTGGAGCCACTCAGTGCATAAAGGATTAGCGAGGAGTGGAGCTTATCTAATCTTTTTCTTTCCAAAATAAAAAACAATCACCTCAAGGAAATACTAGATAGCAAGGTATTGGAGGAGGATAACCTGCAACAGATGGAAGATATTGGAAGGATCATGTATGAAAAATGTGGAAGGATAGACAAGGTACGTCAACTGTTTAAAGCTAAATTCCACAACCTTTGCAAGCATCCTTCCAGCCTGTGACAAAATTGGAGCTTTCGAACAAGGCATTGATATCCATCAAAGCATAACGGAGGGGGAATTTGTTATCAAATATTTTATCGAAATGAGGGGTTCAAACCCTAGTACAGACAATCTATATAATGGATACAAAATCCACGACTTTGACAAGAGTCGGGAAAACAAAATCAGATTACCTAGTCAGTGTCGATGAGCTTCCAAACAGTGCCGATGAGGTTTCACGCTGCAACCTTGAAAACATTCACCGTGGTAATAATGAAATGAAATTTTTTTTTTTTAAGTTATTCTTTTGGTCGAACTTGCGACGAACACGGGCACAAATTTAAAAAAATGAAAGTTTTCCTTCTATAACGACTAACCAAAACTTTTTTATTTTTTTAAGTTATTCTTGTGGTCGAACTTGCGACGAACACAGGCACAAATTAAAAAAAAAAATGAAAATTTTCCTTCTATAACGACCAACCAAAAATTTTTTATTTCATGGTCAAAAATTTTGGTGGAAAACCCAGGTCAAATGTACTAGTGGTATGATCTCCTTGTATACATTAATCTTATATTTAACACATTGTATGCATCTAGATGTATAGGTTCACCCATTGCACATTTTTGTGAACCTGACATATTACATTATGATTTGGTACACTTGAAGGTTATGAATGGTTTATCCACCATAACAATCTCACGTATGTTAAGGTATGTCATATATGTCATCTTTTTCATCTATTTTTGTTGTTATTTTATGACTAGTAAATATAAGGTGAAATATGTACCATTGATATTATTTATATTAACAAATTATTTTTTTCATAGATTGATAGGTAAATTGTTGTTAACACCATTAAATAGTCTACCTCGCTCATACCGATAATTATCTGCCATTATGAAAGATATTGGAATGGAGTATCAAGCAATAGATGCATGTCCCAATGATCATATTATATATCATAAACAATATGAATTTGCAGAATGTCCTGGATGTCATATCAATAGATATCGAACAGATCAAGTAACAAAAAAGGTGTCTCACAAGGTTCTTTGTTATATTCTCATTATTCCACGTATGCAACGATTATTCAGGAGTGAAAGCTTAGCGCAATTTATAGATTACCATGCACGGAATAGAAGTAGAGATGATATTCTTCGAATTCATGTGGATGGTTCTACATTTAGAGACATAAAGGAAAATGGTCACACTTTAATGAAGAACCTCGTAATATTAGGCTTTCATTGGTAGTGGACAGTGTCAATCCATTTGGAGAGTTGAGATCTATTTACTCGGTGTGACTTATTTTTGTTATCAATAATAATATTCTTCCATGGATGTCAATAAAGAGGGAGTATATAATGTTGAAAATGATTGTTCCAGGTATTTTTTTATTTGGTAGTCATGTACATTAAATTATATATAATGTAGTAAAATGGTTTTAATAATTACATAAAGTTTCTCTTCACTCAACTAGGTAAGTACCAAGTTAAAGATATAAATGTATATATTGAGCCTCTTATCGATGAGTTACTAGAGTTGTGGAATGATGTCACTATGTATGACATCTATAGACCAACAGGACAAAGACAATTTCAATTACATGCAATGCTTGTATGGACAATTCATGATGCCCCATGACTAACAAATTTGTGTGGTATGTTATAAAGTTCAAATTGCACACTTTAATAATAAATTTTTATTTTTTTAAAATTAAATCATGCATTTTTAAAATAATTTATTATATATATATATATATATAAATATTTTTAGTTCAATTATACATAATCTTGTAGGTCTTCAAACAAAGGAAAAATTTGCATGTCCAGTTTATGGTCCAAAGATGAAATCTCGTCATTCAACCAGTTTAGGTAAACAAGTGTTTGATGAGTATAGGCACTTCCTCCACAAAAATCATAAGTATTGAACTACCGATAAATATTTTTTCAATAGGAAAGAAGAGACTACATCAAAACCATGAAGAATCACACCTCACTTATGGAAGTTGGAATATAATAGAATTAATCGTCGAGGTAATGTCATTAAATCAAATTGTATATCTATCATACATTATATGTTTGGAATTTATATTTTTATATTGCATTTTGTTTACTCATGTTGTAATTGATGATGATTTTTGTTGTTAAATTTTTAAACTTATATGCTTCATCAAGGTCTTCAAGGCATTAATGACCAGCTTCCAAAGGGGCTAAAAAGTTATCCGAGAAAATTTAGTAGGTTGCCCTACTATGACTAGCTACAAATTGTGTATTTATTTGATAATATGCATATCAGAAAGAATATAACTGAGACATTATGGAAAATATTGGATGGAAGGCGTGACAGGGAAAATAATTGTCAAAATATGTAGTGACATTCAAGATCCAATCATGCAATAAAAAAAATCAAATAGCAATGGAGACAAAATTAATATAAACATCTTTCCCTGGTTATTAACGGAGAAACAAAGAAATGTTATAAAAGAAGTCATACAAAAAATTTGATTTCCCATGGGATTTTTTGCTAACATAAATAATATCATAAAAAAGAAAGGTGAATTTGAGCCAAGGATGAAAATGCATGATTGGCATACCTTCATTAAGTTAATTCATGTTGTTGTATATTTACTATATATTTGTATACTTCATGTAATTTTCATTATATTATGTTTACTAGTTTTGGAAAAAAAAATGAAAATGTCATTTTATAATTGTTGTAGTATGTTCTACCTCTATCTCTCCAACACCATTTCGAAAATAATGTCAAGCAAGTTATATATAATCTTGGAAAATACATGAGGTAAGTAGTGATATTTGTTCAATTTTTGTATAGATATTATATTTTCCGTTAGTTTTACTTGTTATGTATTATATTATATATTATTTTGTTAAGTCTCGTTAATATATTTGTGTCTTGAATCCCTTGTACTAGATGGTTGTCATCTAAATAAATCTATAAAGAAGATATAAATTATTGGAAGAGAAAAATTCCTCGTCTAATGTGTGAAATGCAAAATTATGCACCTTCTACATTTTTCAATATACAAGAACATTACCTCAAGCACCAAGTTGAGGAGATTGAATTGTGTGAACCTTTACACACAAGTTCAATGTGGGTGGTTGAGAGGCACTTGAAATTTTTTAAGGCTTTGGTTCAACAAAGAGCACATCCTGAGGGTTCTATGGTGGATGGATATATGGTATACTAGACTATGGTGTACATTACTAAATATCTTCCTAAGTTCATGGCAAAGATCCATGTAGATCGCATTTGGGATCCCAACTCCATTAACAAATTTGAAGGGAAGTACCTAATTGGGAAAGGTAAATTGAGGAAAGTGAGAGCTAATTATAAGAAGTTCATGGACATTAATTCAAATACATTTTACATTTGGTTTTTATATATATTGTATTTAATTAATTCTTAATCTTCAATATACATTAGTTGTAAGTCATCTATTTATTTTTTATACAGTTCGTCGAGAGTGGGACGCACTATGTTTGTATGTCGCAAATAATCCTGATTGGATGACGGTATGGATTGAACGATGTCAACATTCTGGTCGTGCATTAACATGGGAAGGTGTGGCTTCATTAGTTTAAGAAGCTCATCGTAATGGAGATTCCAATGTTACACAAATGGAAATCAATTTAGCATATGGTTTAAGAGATAAATAGGTACGTATAAATATATTAATCACCCATATTATTTAATTTTTTTTTAATTGTATTGATGTGTGTGTGTGTGTGTTCTTTTTTGCATATATTTGACCAAGAATAAATATGTTTATCAACTGGTGATGCAATAATTTTACATGTTTGACATATTGTAGGTCAAACACCACAAGTTTATGTGGTGCAATGATCATAAATTTCACTTTAAAAAGTAGGATGACACGAAGAAAACTTGTGATTCTAGGATAACTGCAGTCTTTCAAGTGACTAATGCTTCATCTAGAAGTGACATACATCCTCAAGACTCAGAAAATTGATACTATGGAATTTTGGATGATATACTTCTTACTCTAATTGCACATTAAAGTTGTCATTAATTATCAACCAGACATAATAGATGGTCGGTGACAGAGTCAACACAAGATAGTCGGTTTATATCACCGAAGTACAAAGTTAATCGAGAGCACTAATCATGCCCATGGTTAACCAAGTACAGTGATACCCAAGTAAAAAGACTATACATGTTAGAATAACTGAGAGGGGGGGTGAATCAGTGGCCTCAAAAATATTCCAATAAATCAACCCAAAAACTTAGTACCACAATATTAAGCCTCTAGTTATCTTCAGTCCTACAATATGTATTCCTTCAAATAATTATATCAAATAACTATTGCTCGGAGTTCTCTGCTAAACATTATTCTTAATGTTTATCGAATAACAGTCTTTCATTTACCGAAAACATTAAATTTCTTAGCGTATACCGATCAATCCAGATTAGCTATGTGTAATGAAAAACACTAAAGACTAGTAGAATTGGCACCTTTTATCGATGAAAATTGGTCAAATTTTCTACCCAGATTGGTCAAACTATCCACAAATGGTCTTGTCGCTATTTTTCTAGTCAAAATTTTGACACGTCGTTGTAAGGTTGAATATTCTACGCCAATCTTGGTCAAAATTGACATCTGCAAGTAGCAAGTTTATTTGTCAAAATTTTGACCAATGTCGGTCAAAATGTTTGGCCCATCTGACCAGGATGCCAAATCTACGACGCTATATTTTGACCAATGTCGGTCAAAATATTTGTCCCATCTGACCAGGATGCCAAACCCATGACGCTAAATTTTGACCAATGTCTGTCGAAATGTTTGGCTCATCCGACCAGGATGCCAAATCCATGACGCTAAATTTTGACACGGAATGGTTGATATGTAGACCAGTCTTGGTGAGGGTTTCGACCAAATTTTGTCAAAATTTTGACCAATATGGAATGTTAAAAAAAATTCCTGAAGATAAATATCCAAAGTAATCACCAATGACATCTTGGTCGGTGATTAGTCTAGACATTTATCTTCAGGTGTTACTTTGTATTAATATATATGGATGTGTATTTTGTTACGTTACTTTACTATTAGCATAATGGTTTATTATGAACTTATTTGATGTTGGTTACTAGTTGTTAAATGAGGCAGTTGCAAACATTTTAATAGATTTTCATAATTAAATAATGAAATTTGCATATACTAGTGTTCTTCATATTCAAAACAACATTACATGATTTATTATTGGAAGCCCCCTCTAACTTACGCATCTGAAACGACAACCTATTGGGATTGAGACAAACCTTATAAAACAACAGTAGCTAAGAAGGATCACTTGCCAAAAACTGTTGAATACAAGGTCCTCCAACCATTGCCATCATGATAGTATTCAACCTACACTCACAAAAAACTAAAAGCTAAATCACAAACCTCATAGTTTTTCTTCCTCGGCTTCTCAAGGAATGGAGAATTCTCAAGTTTCTCCTTATTAGTACTAGTAATGTAGTAAATATATTTTTGGTCCTTCTTCGTTCTTGATGTGTACTAGTCAAGCGATGTAAGTTTATCGTCAGATTTTGTGCTATTAAAACAGACAAAGAATACTAGTATAAATGAGTAGCATTAAAATTTTAATGATTGGAAATATAGAGTAACACCTTAGTAAGGTACTCATCCACAATCAAGCAAACAAATCATATGCTTTCAAAATGGGCAGTAGCAGTCACCTTTCAAATCTCAGAAGCTTTGCAAGCCTATTTCTGTTTGATGCATCCTCGATTATACCTAACTTGATAGATTTTCCAAACTCATTCCAGAATTTGGTGTACTTACCCTTTTTCTCCAAATCTATTTTTGGGTCAGCATTTGCGTTAAATATATCCTTTAGTACATCATCATTCAATGATTGCGTAGATAGAGAATTTCAATGACTATAATAAGTGTATTTCCACATGTTGTCCAAGCCTATAGAAATGTGAAATTGTGAATAACCGAGTATGTCTTTACATGATTTCAAATGATGTGTCTATCTATCCATATGCTTTCTATTTTGACCAAATTTTTTCTATTAATAAGGAAAACTATCATTTGAAGTTGACAATCTAATAGTAATACTACAAATCATTGTGTCCAAGTATGAGTGCTAACATTATTAAAAACTAAAAAAATCAAGATTGTTAAATGATTTAGCATTCAAAACATTATGGCTTAGAATCCTTCTAATGTCTTATCCATGCTCTTCAAGTCTATTGTTAAAGACGCTTTTATTATCTTCCTAGTAGATGCATTCACAATATTATGAAAATAGACTAACCAAACTTTAAAGTTGCAATTCACAAACCTTTGAAAGTGAATGGTAGAAGTTGGAATAAACTAAAGTCAAAAGTTTGACCTTTTCGGGACATGAACAAAAAAAAAGTGAACATCACAAGCCAAAATGGTCTTTGGTTGAAAATGAAGGTCTAAAATGAGGCCCAAATGTATTAGCGAAGTAATGACTCATAAACACATAGACATATGGATTTTTAAAGTGGAAACCCTGTTAAGGGAAAAACCACTTGGGACCGGTAACCCAAAATTTTCACTCTTCTAAAGTGAGCTTGGTGAAGAACCAACCATTTTAAAGGTTACAAACACACTTTTAGGTGTGACCTTGTTAGAGGAATTAAAATATTAGTTTGTCACTTGATATCGGGCATCTCTATGCTACCTTTTATGACCAAACCCAGTGTAGTTTGTCAAATTGTATCTGACATCGAATGCTATCTTCATGATCAAACTTTTTGATACTCCTTGGGATGTATCTCAATATAGAAAGGATCTCTAAATCCTACTCGACTAAGAGACTTTCTAAATCAATGGTTAAACTGGAACAGTAAATGATCTGTTCATACATAAAACTTATACTTGCAGATTTTCAGATCTATTGTAAGCTCATTAAACCATTCTGATCAATATATCTTTTCAATACCTTTTCTCCACTTCTTTCTGCTCGGTGATGTTGTACTTCTCTGTTGCTCGGTGTCCGCATAAATATTTAGCTCTTTCCTCAGCTTGATTGATCAGGACTCTATGAAGTTGTTCTTCAGCATCCTTCTTTTTATTCACTCCCCTTAATTCATAATAAATTAAGTTGTCTCTTTTATAGACATGATATCACCATTTCTCACTTCTTGATTTTCTTGTTCTTGGCGTGATCTTTAATCTTAGCCAATCTTGATTTAAATCATAACTCATGTTTTATCTTGAAGAAATCTTCTTTCCAACTGGATAAAGCAGCTTTAAATATTTTACTTATCTTTGGCTTTAACTTGTCGATTAAAACAATGTCAACAACCAGTTAAGTCTATCTTTAGCTCTTACAGCTAAGTATTTTGTTGTTTCTGAACTCCAGTTAACTTCGGTGTTTTAACTCTTTGATAGCTTCGGTCAATACTTATGTTCTCCTCGGGCTTCTCCGTCGGTGTTGTCTATCCATTGGTTAACACTGTAATTCTAGGCATCGGTAATGCTTGTGATTCTGCTCGTCGGTAATGCTTGTCAATTTTTTTCTCAGGCATCACTGTGACTTTGCTCTTGGTTTTCTTTGTCCTTCAGCTTCCACTAGCTGTCGGTGTTTGAAGTCACTTAGTGAATGCTTGTCTTTTATGCATTACTGAAAGCGTAATCTTTATCTCTCTAATTCTCTGAAGTCTTTGACACTTTGAATATAACTGATTAGATTATATTAAGTTGACATCAATGACAATACAATCCATTAACTGATTTAATATCTTGCATTATCTTTCTACATTTCGGTGATCAACTTAACATCTTCAAACATTTAATCAGTTACATGTCATCAATCTCTCCCTTCAACATTGATGGAAACATACTACATTATCATACTATATTATTACTAATACAATATGAAATGTAACAGTTGAAGTTCATTATTACAAATGTCTAGCTCGCGGTAAGCTCATATAGCTTAAAATTGTTTCTTGCAGAGTGTGTTCTTCAATCTTCAATCCCTTTACTGGATAGATGTAGTAGCTTCTGTCCCTGTTTCTGATATGCGTTATGCCTTTACTGTTCCTCTCTTTGATCATCGCTTTTTATTGTGATAGCAATCTCTCCCTTAGTATGTATTCTCTCTCTTTGTTACTTCTCTCCCTTAGATGGATATTTCATATGTAATCAATCTTTCTGAATATTGATTAACTCTTTCTTTGAATTCTTAGGAACTTCTTTCCATGGATAATGATATCATCTTTTCTCTGATAATGAGATAATCTCTCCCTTTTTTAATCTCTCCCTTTTGCTAATGATAATCTCTCTCCCTTTGACAAAAATGCCAAACAATTCTTCCATGTCATCTTCCATCCTTTTTATAATATACTCCTTGAATTTCCCTATCCATCAGCAATACATTGTCTATAGTGTTCGATGCATATTTGTACCTTTTTGTGTACAAATGTATGTGTTGTTGTCCATCTCGGTGCTTGCATCAACATGAATGATCTTCTGATTGTGTATAGGCTGATGCAATCTCCTAGTCATCTTACTGACCGATAGACAAGGGTTGAACCCCTATTCTTTGTCTCAGGTACTCAAATGTATCTTTTGGTAATGGCTTGGTGAATATATTAGCTAATTGTTCCTTTGATTGAACATATTCTAGTATCACTTCTTTTGCTTGTACTTGTTCTCTTAAATAGTGATACTTGATTGTAATATGCTTAGTCTTAGGATGCATGACTGGATTCTTAGAAATGTTAATTGCACTGGTATTATCACAATAGATAATCACTGGTTCAAGGATCTTCGTATTCATACCTTCTAGAAACTATTTGATCCATGCAATATTTGAGTAGTTTGTAGCTGCAACTACATATTCTGCTTCTGCAGTAGACTGAGAGATGCATCCTTGCTTCTTTCTAATCCATGTGACAAGTCTATCACCCATGAAGAATTCTCCTCCAGTTGTGCTCTTTCGGTCATCAATGTTTCCAGCCCAATCAATATTTGTATAGAGTTGTAGCTCAAATTTTCCTTATCTTTTATACCATAAGCCATAGTCCTTGGTGTTATTTAGATATCTCAGAATTCTCTTGACAACAATCATATGTGATTCTTTTGGATTGGCAGAGAATCTTGCAACTATTACAACTACATGTGCTATATCTGGTCCTGTATGAACAACATATGTTAGTTTTCCAATCACTGATCTATATAAGGTTTGATTTACCTCATTTGATTTATCTTCTTTTTTCATCTTACATCTGGTTGCCATAGGTGTTCCAACTGGTTTGGAATCTTCCATCTTGAATATCTTCAACACTTCCTTGATGTATTTGGACTGAGTGATATATATGCATGCATCTTGTTGAAGAATTTTTAGAACAAAAAAGAATTTGATCTCCCTGAACATAGACATTTCAAATTATTTTTTCATTTCATTAGCAAAGGATTTTCATAACATTTCATTACCCCCAAAAATAGTATCATCAACAAATATTTCAGCAATTAGAATATTACCATCGGTATCTTCTTTTAAGTAAAGATTGCTATTTTTACTTTTTCTTACAAATTCAATGCTAATGAGATAGGAGTGAAGTCTTTCATACCAGGCTCTTGGTGCTTGTTTCAATCCATACAAGGTTTGATGTATTCTACATACCATGTTTCTCTTTTCTGGATCAACAAACCCTTATGGTTGTTCAATGTATACCTCTTCTTCCAGTGTCCCATTTAGGAATGTGGATTTGACATACATCCGGTATACCTTGAATTTTTTGAATGCATCATAAGAAAGAATAATTCTTACTCCTTCTAGTCTGGAAATGGGTGCAAAGGTTTCACCATAATCAATACCTTCTTCTTGTGCATACCCCTTTCATACTAATCTTTCTTTATTCCTTGTGACTTCTCCATTCTCATTCAGCTTGTTTCTGAATATCCATTTGGTACAGATGCCATTCTTGTCATCTAGTCTCGGTACTAGTGTCCAAGCATTGTTCTTCTCAATCTCTTCTATTTCTTCACTCATAGCACTGACCCATTCTTCATTTTCAAGTGCATTATTAACATATTTAGGCTCAAAATCATAAAGCAAACATCTAGTTTTTAGTGACTTACTTCGTGTTCTCATTCCAGCCTTCTTGTCTCCTATGATCTAATTTTGTGGATGATGTCTTCTCACATACTTGGCAATTTTCGGTTCATCTCTTTGTCCTTCATTCTGATTATTTTCTTGACCTTCATTATGATCTCCATCGCTTGGTACATTATCTTGAGTATTATCCTAATTTTCGGTAATTGCAGCCTGATGCTCGGGTGCAATTTTTTGTTGCTCGGGAGTGATACACTATATCTCGTGTAGAGTGTCAGGTTCTTTAGTATACACAAACCTGTTTTAGTCTTCTAGTTCTTTTCTTCTTTCTTTATCATTCTTTTCTGCAAATTCATCTATTCTTACATTTGCACTTTCAATGATCTTGTTAGATGACTTGTTAAGACATTTATAACCCTTTCTTTTGGTGGAATACCCTAGAAAGATACCTTCATCACTTTTGGAGTCAAGCTTTCCGTTTATGTCATCTTTCAAAATATAACATTGACTACCAAATATTCTGAAGTAACTTACATTGGGTGTGTAACCATACCAAAGCTCATAGGGTGTCTTCTTTGTGTCCTTCAATTGTAATCTATTCAATGTGTAGATAGTAGTACTGATAGCTTCACTCTAGAAATTTTGAGTGATGCTTTTCTCAATCATCAATGTTCTTTCACAGTCAACAATTGATCTGTTTCTCCTTTCAACAATTCCATTTTTTTGTGGTGTTCTCGGTGTAGAGACCTGTCTTTTAATTCCATGCACATTACAGAAATTAGTGAATTCATTTAAAATAAATTCCCCTCCTCTATCTGACCTTAAGCATTTCAGTTTCTTATCACTTTTTTTTTTCTATCATAGCCTTATACCATTTAAACATCCTGAATGCTTCTGATTTATCTTTTAAGAACATAACTTTCATCATTCTAGAATAATCATCTACAAAGAGAATGAAATACCTATCTCCATATTAGTGCTTTGTTATCATCGGTCCACATAGATCAGTATGGACTAATTCTAGAATTGCATTAGATGTATGGGCTTTACTCTTGAAACTAGACTTTTTCATCTTACCTTTTTGACAATTCTTGCACATGATATGCTCAGGCTTAGACATGCTCGGTAAGCCTATGACTTTTGTTTTATTTCTTATCTTTATCATGTTGTCAAAATTGACATGACACAATCTCTTATGCCACAACCATATGTCTTCATTTCTATCCATCAAACAAGTGGCTTTAATGTCATCAAGATAGAAAAGGTGGCCTTTTGTCTGCTCTCCAGTTCTGATCAACCTTCCTGATTCATTGAAGATCTTTGCCTTCTTATTCTCAAATGCTACTCATAGACCTGTATTGTTAAGTTGTGAAACAATTAATAGATTATAATTCAGTCCTTTTACCCAGAAAGAATTTACACATTTTATCATGTTATTTAGCATTATGGTTCCTTTACTTTCAATTGTACAAGGTGTGTCATTACCCATTCTTACTGATCCACCATTATAGTATTCAAAAGTTTCAAACTTTTGCTTATCACCAGTCATGTGGTGAGTGCAGCCACTATTTATAATCTAGACATAATTCTTACTAACTTTAGATATGAATGCAGTTTCTACATTCCTTTCTTCTTCTTCTTCTGAGTCATCCTTCATGGCTACAAATACCATCTCAATGTCTTCTTCTGATTTAGTGTCAGTATCATCAGTTCTGTTCTCAACTAGGTAACATGCTTTCTTTCCTTTGTCCTTGTAGTCTCAGGTATCTCTTCTTTCAGATTGTCAGTTGCTTCGGTAACCTCTGTTATCACCTCGGTCAAACTTATTTTCATATGTTTAGTCATTGCTTCTATCATTTTTTCTTCTGTTAGGACATCTTGCAGCAATGTGTCCAACCTCTTTACAATTAAAATATACAAGTGGTAATTTACTTTTGTATCTACCTTTGCCTCTCTGCAATCTTCTTGCCATTAATGCTTCAATTGCATCAAGTCCTTGATCCTCATTATCACTTTCACTATCATTCCTCATTTTGTGTCTATGACTTGACTTATTTATTTTCAAAGAAGGTTTGAATGCATACTCTATAGATGGTAAGACACTATTATCAAAGTTATTCATCTCAAATGAAATTACTCTACCAATCAGACTATCTAGAGTAATTGTATTGTTTGAAACTGCTCTCATTTCTTGAATAAAAGATACTCTAATACCATATACATGCAGTAAGGTTCTTAAGATTTTACTTACCACTATCTCTTCTTCAATTACACCTCCAACTCTTCAGATAGCATTGACTACCTCTTTTATTCTGCAGCTACACTGAGTGATATTTTCTCCTTATTTCATCCTTAGGTCATCAAACCTCCCTCTTAGGATTTCTGCCTTGGCTCTTCGTACATTAGCATCTCCTCCATGTACCAGCTTTAATTTATCCCACATTTGTTATGCAAAGGCGTAGGTTTTGACATCTTCAAACGCAACATCAAAGAGTGATGAGGCAAGTTCTATCATCATGCAATTATTCTCATGTGTTTCTCTCAATTGCTCAAGAGTGTGAGGTCATGTAGGCAACACATATTCAATATCAAGGTGTTGAGTAACATCATTACCAATACATGATAGGTGGAGTCTTATTCTGCTTTTCCATGATGCAAAGTGTTCTTTGTTCAACTTGGGCACATCTCACTTGTTCATCTTGTGATCTTTTTCTTGAACTATTAAACTCCATTTCTAAGTACACAAGCTTTGATACCAATTGTTAGAATAACTGAGAGGGGGGTGAGTCAGTGGCCTCAAAAATATTCCAATAAATCAACCCAAAAACTTAGTACCACAATATTAAGCCTCTAGTTATCTTCAGTCCTATAAGATGTATGCCTTTAGATAATTATATCAAATAACTACTGCTCGGAGTTCTCTATTAAACCTTATTCTTAATGTTTACTGAATAGTAGTCTTTCATTTACCAAAAAATAGTAAATTGCTTAGTGTATACCGATCAATCCAGATTAGCTATGTGTAATGAAAAACACTAAAGTAATGACTCATAAACACATTGACACATAGATTTTTAACGTGGAAACCCTGTTAAGGGAAAAACCACTTGGGACCGGTAACCCAAAAATTTTTCTCTTCTGAAGTGAGATTGGCGAAGATCCAACCTTGTTAAAGGTTAAAAACACACTGTTAGCTGTGACCTTGTTAGAGGATTTAAAAGACTAGTTTGTCACTTGATATCGGGCATCTTTATTCTACCTTTTATGACCAAACCCAGTGTAGTTTGTCAAATGGTATCTGGCATCTCATGCTATCTTCATGATCAAATTTTTTGATACTCCTTGGGATGTATCTCAATATAGAAAGGATCTTTAAATCTTGCTTGGTTAAGAGACCATCTGAATCAATGGTTAAACTGAAACAGTAAATGATCTGTTCACACATAAAACTTATACTTGCAGATTTTCAAATCTATTGTAAGCTCATTAAACCATTCTGATCAATATATCTTTTCAATACCTTTGCTCCACTTCTTTCTGCTCGGTGATGTTGTGCTTCTCTGTTTCTTAGTGTCCACAAAAATATTTAACTCTTTCCTCAACTTGATTGATTAGGACTGTATGAAGTTGTTCTTCATCAGTTTCTCTTTAGCATCCTTCTTTTTATTCACTCCCCTTAATTCATAATGAATTAAGTTGTCTCTTTTATAGACATGATATCACCATTTCTCACTTCTTGATTTTCTTGTTCTTGGCGTGATTCACAATCTTAGCCAATCTTGATTTAAAGCATAACTCTTGTTTTATCTCGTAGAAATCTTCTTGCCAACTGGATAAAGAAGCTTTAAATATTTTACTTATCTTTGGCTTTAACTTGTTGATTAAAACAATTTCAACAACCAGTTAAGTCTATCTTTAGCTCTGCCAGCTAAGTATTTTGTCATTTCTGAACTCCAATTAACTTTGATGTTTTAACTCTTTGATAGCTTCAGTCAACACTTATGTTCTCCTCAGGTTTCTACTTTGGTGTTTTCTATCTGTCGGTTAACACTGTAATTTTGGCCATCGGTAATGCTTGTGATTCTTCTCATCGGTAATGCTTGTCAGTTTTCTTCTTGGGCATCACTGTGACTTTGCTCTCGGTTTTCTCTGTCCTTTGGTTTCCACTAGTCGTCTGTGTTTGAAGTCACTTAGTGAATGCTTTTCTTTTATGCATTACTGAAAGCATAATATTTATCTCTCTGATTCTCTGAAGTCTTTGACACTCTGAATATAACTAATTAGTTTATATTAAGTTGACATCAATGACTATACAATCCATTAACTGATTTAATGTCTTGCATTATCTTTTCACATTTTTGTGATCAACTTAACATCTTCAAACATTTAATCAGTTACATGTCATCAATATCGAGCGCAGACAACATCGAGCTATACAAGCATAACCTAATGCCAATATAACCAAGATACACAATATACAACAAGTGCTGAGGAACAACATTTACCGAGTGGAACAGAGTCCACATAAAAGTTTGTAAAGGCACAATAATCTATGTAACAACTTTTGAGCCAACCTAGATAATGGTTTACACGATCGAGGAGGACATTAAATACAGATTTATAGCATTAATTCTTTATGTCTCCTATGTGTAGATGATAAAGGTAAATTTTGTGCACCGTGGATCTTAGGGTAAAGATGTAAATGTTGAACCCTAATTAGGTCACATCATTTGATATAATTGTATAGATGTCAATTGTTTTTAAGTATGTTGATCAAGAAATGATCAAGTAGCCACCATACTACAGACATCAAAGATCAGACAAGGGATTCAAGAATAGAGACCACATTACAGAATTCAGTTTACAGAACTAAGGCAAGGCTACCGAGAAAAATAGAGCAGAAGGTATTATCATTCACATTGAGGTGATATATTTTGTATGAACTTAATGGATCTATATCAACAATTTTGAGATTGTATATGTTTCAGATCAACGTTATGTTACTCTCCAACAATTGTAATAAACACTTAAATCTCTTAACAGAGTAGACTTAACCGTCTTATTTTAAATCTCTTAACCAATTGGATACATAGATTGTGTTGCTAAATCCTCACACAGGGTAGATCTAGTCGATCTTTTTGTTACTCCTAACAGGATAAGATCATCAAAAGTGATCATTTTGTAAATCTTTAAGAAGCTACCTTTATTACTGCAGTAGTGAAGTTTTGTGGGTCTCATCCTCACCACAGTTTTTACCTTCTAACAGGAGTTTTCTGCGATACCAAAATACTAGTGTCAAGAGTACTTACTTGTGGGTATGTGTAATGTTTATTTCACATGCATTTATCTTTTAGCATTGATACTACATGTTTGGATTAAGCAATCTACTCAGTCGGTTAATACAGTACAGTGGATGCATAGAATTGTCCAAAAGTTTTTAAGGGTATTGATTCACCCCTCCCCTCTCAGCACACATCCTTTCCATTATCTTAAAATTGGGACAACAATTGGTATCAAAGATTATTCTCTTATTTGGAAGGTTTAACAGTTGAAGAGAAAAGATCTTACAATGGAGAGGTACAAACATGACAAGACTATTGAGAACCAGAAGTTACAACTGCATATCTATATTGAACAGTTTAAGAAAGCCAAAGAGAAACTCAGGGAGATGTTGATTAAGAGGAAGGAAATGGAACTTCACTTTCATGAGATTGATTATCATGAAGAAGAGATTCATGACCCATTTGATACATCTAGATTTGAATCTGGTAGCATATCTGATGGATCTGAAGGAGCCATATCAAAGCTAACTAAAAGCAATCAACAACTTACTAAACAAGTGAAAGCACTACAGATCAGACAAGATACACAAATGGTTAGGATGTTTGAAGTATTGAATGATGCAAAGAAAGCTGAACAAGATAGAAACATGGTTGTTGATGACAAAAGACAGATGACTAAAAAAGTTACAAGAGAAAGAAACTGATAAATCAGACTTACTGAACATTGCTTTGAGATCACCAATCAAGTGGTTGTTATGAATCATGAGGCTAACCAAGTGAATACTAAACTTGAACAAAGAATAGATGATATTGGTGTATTGAGAGAAGAAAATGAGAAATGAGAAATGAAGTGAAGATGTTACAACAACATAATGAAGTGGTTAAGAGATTTGAAGAAAGCACTAAGAGAATGGATGAATTTCTGAACCATTAAAGAAGACTGAATAACAATACCATATTAGGGTATATCGAGCAAGGTGAATCATCAAATCAAACTGAACAAAGGAATTTTTACTCAAATCCTAAGCCAAAAAATCCCTCTTGCGATCACTGTGGAAAACCAGGCCACACATCAAATGTTTGCAGGAGCAAAACAAAAGGTATTCCTAGAAACCCTCCTAAGTTTAATGGTATTTTCTATAATTGTAATAAGCATGGACATCAATCACATGAGTGTAGATCCAAGTTGAAAAAACCATAGAAGAAACCATACATGGATAAATACTGTCAAAATTGCAACATGAATGGTCATACAACTCAAGCATGTAGAAAGAACACAAAGCAGATCTAGAAGCCTAAAGGACAAGAATCGATAAATCAATTGAGAAGACAAGGAAATGCTTATGCATGGGATTACAACTCTTGGAGAAATTGTGAATCATGTGGTAAATATGGACATATAGAAGAAAACTTTATGAGACTATGGCGAATCAAATCTAGGAATTGGTCAAACTCTAGAATGGCATGTTCCCACTGTCATAAAGTCGGTCACTTAAGCAGAGATTGTGCAGACCAAATAAATACTTATGATAATGGCAGTACAATTGATGAAATTGTAAGGATTAGGAATCAAATGTGGAGAATATCATCAAGTGACAATGTAGGACCAAGCACAACATTCAGTGACACCTCATCCAATGGTTTAGGTGGCTCCACCATCTCCAACTGAGCAATAAAAGCAGGTATGGAACTATGTTTTGCAATGCTATATCTTACATCAGTTCCTATATTTTTTTGCACATATGCCAAATCAGCATGAATAAAGATGCACTATGGCATTATATATTTGATTTCTATGATCTAGTCATGTCGGTTAATATGTACCGAGTTAAAACTGTCAGTCGGTGAAAATGAGAAGAGTTTACCGAGTTTCTATGGTAACCAAGTATATAGTATACTCACCGAGCTGAAGAATTGATAGTGTTAACCAAGCATATCATTTGTTCATCAAGTGGTTGGTAAAATGCATTTATTGCACCGCCCTAACATATTTACTATAAATTTAGTAGATGTGAGCTCATTTGTTCACAACGCGATCACGAAGCTAAATAGAGAATGAAGAGCTAAAGTGCAGAAAGAGATTTCCGAGCAGTCTACAGATATTTTAGCAATTTTCTGAGCATTCAGAGTATACAAAGGTTAGTTATTTTGCACTCTTCCCTTGCTGAGTCATTCAAGCACATTTTACGGAAGCCCTAAATATTTAGAATCATGGCATCTTCATCCCAAACAACAAAAGAGAAAATGGATAAGCAAAAGAAGGTTGTTTTGGTGAAGAAATCCACCTGCATGGAACCTAACTACAAGATCCATCCACAAGTTGCAGCACAACCAAATAATCAAGGCGCATTCTTGTCTATTCTGCCTAGGGTTTTTCTAGTTCAAGACGTACATGCAAATATACATTTCAAGATAGTAGAAATTGGAGATTTTGATCTTATGTCAACCTAACAAACATTATGCATTGATGGACAACTGAAAGAAGACCACAAAAACTTAGAGCTTAAAGGGTTAACTTGTGCCCTATATTTCTCGAAGGTCTTTCAGAATGAGTGTATCTGCATTGTACTTAGCTGAGTACATGAAGGGAAGTTATGATTGGATGAACCTACGAAGATATCCATGGATGACATTCATGTAGTTACATGATATCCAATATGTGACAAAGCCAAATCCCTACGACACCTATCGAGAACCGAGTTGGAGAATCTAACATTATCCAAGTGGGACGGTAGAGTCTTGAAGGTCAACTGCATCAAGGATGTTGAATTGAGATTCGGTGCTTATGTCATTGGGTATAAGATATTTCAATCTAGAAAGCCTAACAACGTACCATGTGGAGCTGTGGATATAGCTTTCAAGATAGTGAAGAAAGGTCTACAATTTTATCTTTCTGAGCTATTGCAGAAGCAATTTGAGGAGAATATGAGAACCATCAGGTCAGCAAAGACTAATACATGTAAGTTTGGTTCCTTACTACTATGCATATTCTTCTACATGCAAAACTTATTTCCATCAATCGGAAAAGTTAAATGAAAGAAAGATAGACAGGTTACAGTTCAAATAGATGAAATGATTACAAGTCTAGGAGAGAATTTTGAGCCAGTAATGAATGAATACTTTGCAAAATTTAAAGCTAGAATGGAGAAGAGATCCTGGATTCCACAAAAACTTGTAGATAAATGCCAAGACAATATTTATTTTGTAGTAGATACAAATACAACATTGATAAAAGTAGTAGATCTAAGGACTACATGGATACCTCCTATGGAGTATGAATTGAATATTGATGTTGTTACAGAGGCTATTGAAAATTTGTTAAATGAGCCTGTTGATAAATCAGCCATGAGATTTGGCACTTATGATGAGGCAAAGACCCGGATACAAATTCAATTACAAGTACAATAGTTGGGTCAGAAAAAAGACTAAAATTGTAAAAACATTGAAAAGGAAACTTGCAATAACCGAAGATGAGTTGGATAAATCTGAAGAAGAAGAAGAAGAAGAAGAAGAAGAAGAAGAAGAAGAAGAAGAAGGAGGAGGAGGAGGAGGAGGAGGAGGAGGAGGAGGAGGAGGAGGAGGAGGAAGAAGAGGAAGAGGAGGAGGAGGAAGCAGAGGAAGAGGAAGAGGAGGAGGAGGAGGAGGAGGAAGAAGAGGAAGAGGAGGAGGAGGAGGAAGAAGAGGAAGAAGAAGAAGAAGAAGAAGAAGAAGAAGAAGAAGAAGAGGAGGAGGAGGAGGAGGAGGAGGAAGAAGAAGAAGAAGAAGAAGAAGAAGAAGAAGAAGAAGAACATGTGTTGCTAAATCCTCACACGGGGTAGATCTAGTCAATATTTTTGTTACTCCTAACAGGGTAAGATCATCAGAAGTGACCATTTTGTAAAGCTTTAATAGGCTACCTTTATTACTGCAGTAGTGAAGTTTTGTGGGTCTCATCCCCACCGCAGTTTTTACCTTCTAACAAGGGTTTTTTGTGATACCAAAATACTAGTGTCAAGATTACTTACTTGTGGGTATGTGTAATTTTTATTTTACATGCATTTATCTTTCAACATTGATACTACATGTTTCGATTAAACAATCTACTCATTCGGTTAATACAATATAGTGGATGCATATAATTGTCTAAAAAATTTTAAGGGTACTGATTCACCCCTCCCCTCTCAGTACACATCCTTTCCATTATCTTAACATTGGGCCAACAATACTTGAGTGTGACTTTAATTCCTTGAAATTATTTTTGTTCAGCGTCCAATGGTACATGATACAATTGAATCAAATTGATCCATATAAAATTTTTATTGAACATGATAATGGATTTACAATGGTTAATACAAGGTTGTTTGAGCGAGTTGGAAATGAGCCCTATGTTTTTATAAGCCAATGTGAGTAGTCATTTTACTCAGTGGTTCAACATAAATCGTATTGGTCATTTGTTATTAGACATGATCCAAGACGAAGGCTGATAAAGTATAATGTGATGGGAGATGAAGATACCATCGACCGAACAAGTAGAAGATGATGTAGATGGTGATCATGATCGATAGTTAGTTGATGATGTGCCTAACAAAGATGTTGAATATGAAGAACTAGATCACAATGATATCCATGTCGATGATGACATTATCAAAAAAGATATTGATGGTGGTGGTGGTGGTGGTGGTGGTGGTGGTGGTGGTGATGATGATGATGATCAATGACATGATTGAAATGTATGAGGTATGTGATTAGTATATTATCTATTTGATATTGATTTCTTGATAGAATTTTATTTGACTTATATGGTTACATAATTAATTTATTATGTTTTTAATTCTAATGTCATTGCATAATTAATTCATGATGTACCTTTTAATGTCTTTTAATTCATGGTCCATCTCCAGCAGGTCCTAATAGTAGCACCAAGCCACCTCCAAGAGATGGAGACAGAGAGAGTGTCGGCTAACCCTCATTTTGTACGTGACCTTTTTTGAACCTTTGAGGGATTTCTTATTATGAATGATACATTATTTTTTGATATGTATGAGATGAGGCATGATTTTTGGAAACAAATTATATTTTGTGTTTATTTATGAAATGTGGATTGTTTATTATTTATGTGATGGATGGTGATTTATGATACATATATGATGGATTACAACATGTTTATGATTATTCTAATGTATTGTGTATTATGATATGATGTGCTAACATGTGTAATGATGCATGATGGATGTGATGTAATGTATGATTATGATGGTTATGTATCATTTTCATATATGGAGTATGGGAGATGGCTATGATATCTATGTGATGCATGCATGCATGCATTAATACTATAATGAGTTCCTATTATGATCAATATTTTTTTTCAAAATTTTGACAAATTTTTGAAGAATCATACTATAGTGGTCTTATCTAATTTATATTTTATGAAAAATATTATAAACACAAATAGAAATTATTATTATCTTAGATGAAAACTTAAAATAAATTAGAGATATACTAAAGTTACTATCAAGTTTAATTAATGCCAGGGTCATAATTCAATTAGTGGTAGAGTTCAACTAAACTTACTATTTAAATATGGTTAGGGTTTTATTCATCTAAGGTGTTTGAATCACTTAAGATTCAATGGAAACATGTTAAAAAGTCTCTTTATAATTAAATAATACTACATAAGTTTTCACGTTTCTATTATTTTTTTATGGTCAACATGTTTATGTCAAAAGAATAATAATTGCATATAAAATTGATCGATTTAAGATTAGGATATATATTAGAATTAGATTCAAGATTAGGGTTTAGCATTTAGGATTAGGGTTTACTATTTAAAATTAAGGTTTAGGGTTCAACATATAGGATTAGGCTTTAGTATTTAGAATTAGGGTTTATAATTTATGATTAGGGCTAGGAGTAGGGTCGTATATTTACGATTAGAGTTAGGATTGAGGTTTATCATTCACTATTAGCATTTAGTAATTAGGATCAGGGTTTACCATTTAGGATTATGATTTAGGTTAAGATTAAGGTTTAGCATTTAGGATTAAGGTCTAGCATTTACAATTAGGTTTTATTATTTAGAATTAGGGTTTAGCATTAAGGATTAAGGTCTAGTATATACAATTAGGGTTAGGATATGATTTAGCAATAACATTTAGGATGAAGATTTAGCATATATAATTAGGGTTTGGATACAATTTAGCATTTACAATTAAGGTTTATTATTTAGGATTAGGGTAAGATTAGGATTTAGGATTAGGATGAGAGGATAGGGTTTAGGGTTAAGATCATGGTTTAGAGTTGAGGAATATTATTATGGTTAGGTATAGGATTTATATCATGATTGAAATTATAGATAGTGTTAGGATTTTTATAAGGTTTTAGGGCTTGTGATTTAGGATTAGGATTAGGGTTTTAGATTAGGTTTAGGGTTTAGGGTTTATATCATGGTTTAAATTAGGGATAAGGCTAGGACATTGGTTAGAGTTGGAGCTAAGGGTTAGGGTTAGAAAAAGGGTTTAGGTTTACACCATGGATTGGGTTAGAATTGGGTTCATACTAACTATGATTAATACTAACCATGATTAATAATAACCATGATTAATACTAACCATGACTAATACTAACCATGACTAATACTAACCATGATTAATAGTAACCATGATTAATAATACTAACCATGATTAATACTAACCATGATTAATAATCCTAATACTAATAATCCTAATGCTAATCCTAATACTAAACAAGGAACTTAGCCGTGAACAAATTAGGATTTGATTGTACAAGGAAGTGATATTTTATGGTGGGGGAAGAAGTTGGGGGATTTTAAGAGTTGTGGAGGAACAATTATTGTGCAAGTTCGAAAGGAGGTCGATGCATTTGTTTGCTCATTCTCTGATTGTGTATTTGAATCTCTTCCCTATGAACTCTGACTTCCCCCACGTGATCACTTTTATCCACATTTCACCACTCATTTTCACATTCTAGTTGTTGGATTCAGTCATTATTTGACCTCTCAAAGCTTTCAAATTGTAGAAGTTGACCTCTTTTCTTTAGATTTCAAGGTTAGCTTCTTCTTATTCTTTAGTTGTTAGTCCTAGGGTTTTGTTGCTTCGTGTTTGTTTTAGTTTTTTCTATAGGGTTTTCTACGTTTCACCTTGATATAATTGGTAAATGTATTTTCTATCTCTGTATGATCATGTGCCATCACTGTCCCATTGCACCCATTCAGGACACTTTGCAAACAAAATATATAGTGTAGATAAGTCTTTTAATCAAAGTTTGGTAATGTATCAACTAAACTAAAGATTGATTTATGTAGTTTAGCATTTTTTTGTATTAGAGGTAAGGTTATCTACTTGATTAGAAGAAGGCATTATTGTGTCTTAGCTAGAATTGGATTTTCTTGTGATATTTCTCATTTTTTTGCATGTTTATCTAAATTAATGCAGTTGCAAGTATGTAAAAATAAATCAGTTACAAGTATGTAAAACTGTGTGCTCTAGTCTAGTCAATGTAATTGGTTAGGTGTCCTGCAAAATCCATTCTTATTAGACAAATATGTACCTCCACCAGAATAAAGGGTGTATAAGACACTCAATCCAAATTGTGGCATTGTTATTGATGTTTAATCAACAATAATTGGTTTCATAAAAAAATTATTCCTAAACAATTATCTTGCAATCATACAACATACTTTAAAATTACATGATCTGGACAATTTTCACCTCAACCACTAGTTTGGAAACCACTTCATAGGCTCTTTTGTGAAGTTGTCAACATGTTTTGTAACAAAAAAGGAGTTCAATTTAATCTTGCAAAAAAATTATGAGATACTTTTTGCTCAGACTATAAACATGTCAAGACTTGTTTGCTACATATTCACACAATAAACAATGTTGCTTATTCAATGAAGATACTAAAACCCAATATGTGATGGTAAAGACAGATGTAAAATACACAATTAAGTTGCCACGTTCATCCAATATGCCAAAGTAGAATGTCTTAATGGAAAATATGTGTGTACGCATGAATTACTATTACTACATATGACCCTATCACAATTCCAAGATGGATTACAATCTTGAATTGACTATGTTTGATCATTAGACCTAGGTGCCCCTACACCAAAATTTCACTTAAAGTCAAGGATGATGAAAGAGACTATTGAGGCAAAATTTCATATGCATGAATATCTTCTTATTTATGTCTCATTAATATATTGGAGCTTTCTCTTTCTCCATCCTCACAAAAAGGGCTTGGAAATAGGATTTAGACTTCCAAGAAGGTGAGTAGATCTAGAAAATGGCTTATTCTTACTAAATCTTAACTATGAATTGATTGTATGCCTTTATAATGAGTTGATGTACAAAATATTATTGGAGATTTACAATTTAAAAAATAGCATATAACAAAAGATCAAAAGACATGGTGACAAATAAATACTTTAGAGAAGTGTTACACATTGAAAATAGTTTTATTCCAAGCAAAGATGAGTTGTAATAAATAGTACAGTCCATAATTAGTCAGTTACTTTTAGTTAATATCCTTAACTCACTTGCAACCACATGATTAAAAACTACACTTATAATTTTTTCAAGCAGTCCAACTTATTGTAGATACTTCACATCACATCAAAACTCTTCATGTTTCCTTCATTGACATTCAAAAAAATAATGCTTATTTTGGAGAAATCTACATTTCCTTATGGTAGATACAACTTCTCACATCATCACTCACAACTCAACTCACTGTTCCACACAAAATCTCAACCACTCTTACCCAACCAAAGAACCACTTACTGAATCAACAAAAGCTCATATCACAATATTTCATTGCATTCATTTTCATGACTGATTTATACCCTTCTTGACTTCTCACACCCATTCTACCTATGAAAGCATTACACCTTTGTCTCGTTGTAATACCTGCTAGGTCTCTTGTCCCTCAAGACCCAAATGGTGTTTTTTTCCAAACCGTCTCAAAGCTCTAATCATGACTCACACCAACTCAAGACTCCTCAATATCAACTATGATTGTCTCCCTCTATATCTTTTAAAAAACCTTTACTCTTGACGTTAATAGATAATATCCCTTCCTCTTGGGATTCCCTCCCTTACCACACTAAAAGACTCTTGTCTCAACACACTTGTAATTAGACTAGCTTATTACTCCCACACTAATCAGGGGTATCGACCCAGCTTGTTTGCATGGTTTCCTCCTTTTTCTAATTCCTCAACACCTATCCTTTCAACGGGTTTCCCAAACCCAATCACAATCCCAATCTACTCAAGACATATTCCCTGACCCATCAAGCATCTCTGATCCACTTAACTTTCCCAAGATTTATGACACATCCCTTTATAAACACAAGGTATTTCCTAACCCTTTACCATGTCAGTCTCAATCCCTTATCCTCTAACCAAACCCTTGACTCAATACGCTCCCTCTATACCCTTGCAACCACATGATGCCATCCCTTGACACTTTGTACAATTAGATGAACAATGAATTTCCCAGTCACCCTTTGAACATTCAACACCCATTTTTATTCACTCCTTAGTGAACCTAATCCCTTCCAATGTATCTTATTCCCCTCACAATACTAGAGACACTTATGCTAACATAATACCCATCTTTAGACCCAAACAACCCGGTCTTGCTCTGTTACAAATTAGACAAAAGCCATTTACTGTCACTATGACATTCATGTTAACCCTCTAAGACAGTCACCCCAAATGTTATAGTTTATATTCCCTTTCTCCTTATTCACTTGGACACATCAAAACCATGTCACCACATATTCCCAAGTCCATAATTTCTCTTCAACATCTTTGTTTAAATACAACATGATCAAAACTAGCCTATTACTGTTGTTTACAGTCTGAGACATCATTAATGTTTGACACATATTACACATCACTCCCTACCATTTGACCAATTATGAGACTCAGATCTACGTCCAATGCAAGGAGATTACATTTTCTTGTTCTCTATTAACCCTACTCGAGGATATGGTTGTCTATATTCAAATCGGGATATCTTCCTTGATATCCAACGAAAAGTGCTTGAAACAAAATCCAAATGAATGTAGATTCAATACTCTATCTTTGAAAATTGGTGTCTTATCAGATATATTCCATTTTCATCACAAGAAAATGCAGAGATCAGACTGGTTTTACTGGAAAAAACAAGGAAAATTTGCAAAGAACTTGTTTGTTTATTGATTCCCACTCTTACATTGACCAAATCTATATCTTTTGGGTTTTATCAAGTATATTTAAACCTGTGGTGCAGGAGAACCTAGAGGTATTTATAGACCTATAATTCCCATGAGGCATGTCTGAATGATGTAAGGGTCATTTATGACATAAGGAAAATGTAATAAGGCTTATAAAGCCAATATTGTGATATTGAGTCAAAAGTGTCATTTTTGGTGCAAAGTTGTCATTTTGACAAAATGTTGTCAAAACTTGCTCAAATTGGAAAAATGATGTACTCATGAAATTGATGGGTACAGTTGGGTGATAAAGTGGTTTTATGTCATAAATTATGTAATAAGGCCTTTTGTGTTTGTGGAAAAGTTTTGTGATCAATAGGTTAAAAGTTGTCAAATTGAAATTCAAATGGCAACAGCTAGCTAGTTCAAATGGAGGCTTGAGTAGTTATGGATGATTGGGAATGAAAAAGGAGTTTATATTTCTTTCATCCATTCCCATTTGGGGTTTTTGAATGTGGAGAAGAGACTAGAATGTAATGAGACCAAATAAATGAATAAATAAACACGACTTTCTGCAATCTGAGTGCAAAATCTAAATATTACTTATTTTGATTTGTATTGTTTACTTCACATTTTAATTGGATTTGTTCCATAGATGATTCCTTAAGGTTTTTGTGAAAATTTGAATCCATTTGGAGGGTCTTAATATCTATTTCTAAGCTATTTATATTGACTGTCCCAAAATAGTGATGTAGGTGACTATTTTCCCTTGGTTTTGTGAGTGAAATGGATGCATAGGGCTCATTCCTCTTTATGTGGTTTATGTTTCTTGAGGAATGAGACCTTGAAATCTATTATAATAGGACTTACTAAAAAATATGCAGAGATAAAGGTGGTATGTTTGTGATCACCACATTTAGGGGCAAGAATGTTAATGAAAGTGCATTGGGAACAACGAGTAGGTATTTGATCTGAGAATCTACCTTAAGGAGGGCACCATATTAATATGGATTATGTTTGTACATGATAAATTCATGTTGAAACAACTTTTTTTCAGAGTTGGAAGTTATTGGAGGTTCATCTTTGAAGAGGCCCTAGATGTAAGGGCATATTGGTGAGGGTTTTGTGATTTGCCTATCAAATGGACATGGCTAAGAAAATGAATGCCAAAATCCTTTGATTTGGATCAAGACAAGAGAATTCATGTTATAGCATAAATTTACAACTTATATTCTTATCCTTCTAGTCCAATAAGATTAACGGCTCCCATAATCCCACCCAGGAAGTTGCAAGTTTTTTATTATGTGCGGGATAACGATAGAGCGACACCTGTCATAAAAGGTGCTTGAAATTTATCTTATATCATCGACCAAATAGTTTTTAAAGAGTTTCAGAGATCGACGGTCATCCTTATCCCGTAAATAAAGTTGCACGATAGATATTATGCCCGAGATAATAAGATCATAACACATGTAAATTCTAAGCGCGGTCAGAAGGATTGAGAATGGTAAAGTATTGCAAAATTCAACAGTTGTCGTCATCCCTTGAAAAAACTTGCACGATAAATAATATGGGAAGGATAACAAGATCAAGTCAGGTGTAAATTTACATCAAAATCAAAGGTTCACATGGTTGTTAAAGTGCAACAAAGATCAATGGTCTTCGTGATCTTGTAATCAAATCCGCAAGGTCTTTATTTCAGGCGGGATCACCAGATCAATCCGTGTATCCTTAGTCAACAGACGATGGATCATTAAAGGGAAGAAAAGAATGAATGATCATTGTTATCTCATGAAAATATTTGCATGATAGATAATATGTGCATGATCATGGGGCCGTAGATTTCCAACTCATCTTTAGTGTTAAAGGAAATTAAAAGTCCCACAAGTTTATCTGACAAGATGCATTGCGAATGTTGATTTGATCCATGTGCTAAAAGATGGTGTTTTTAGTGGTCAAAAGGTTAGCCAAAGGAAAAGAAAAATAAATATAAAGGGAAAGGTGCAGAGCAATACAAAGGTGACAGATGGCATCATAGGATTTAAACTGAGGATAGAGAGGAATATTTCAATTATTTTAATTTGATTGGCTAGAAATTTAAATTATCAACGCATGAAGGTTTAAAAGGATTAAATGGCTACAATTATGAATTTAAATGACTACCTGTCGACTGTTTTCTCATATTAAGAGTATTTTTGTTAAGGTAGAGTTAGGATTTCTGTTATTTTGTAATGTCATTTTTTGTTTTAGTTGTTGATTTAGGATTAGGTTTTAGTTATGAAAAGACACATTGGTCTGAAGCTTGTATGCATCCCTTGGATTTTATATAAATAGGGATTCCAAGACCATGTGGAGAGGGGGATATTTTAATCTTATAGAACTAGACTCAACAACTACAAACGTGGACTCAATTGTACTATTTTTTTCAAAATCAATAAAGGATGTGTGTTTTATGTCTCACTTGTGATAAGAAAGTTCAATTATTTTCTATTTAGCCCAATGTAATTATTGAGAGGATAAATAACTATTCTTGTAATGCTTGTGATAGAGAGATATTTGTCTTTCATGTTTGTCTGATTATCAAAGAATTGGTGAATAGTTGTTGTTTCCTATTTCTTGTCTAGATGGTTTTCTGACCAGAGAAATTAAATTCAGTTGGACTAAAAAAGTGTGTTTAGACTTATCCTCTCTTCATTGATAGCATTTGAATAGTTTATAGTGGTTGGATATACACTATCTTACAAGGTTGTACATAGGATTGGATTTGAATTGACTCTATTGCCCAAGTTGAAATAGGCACCGATCTTATCAATAAAAGGAAAATAGGCATTTGGTTCTATGTTTAAATTTGTGTTTCTACATATTGTATTCATCATTAATTTCATTTCTAACACTATTTCAAATAATATATCAATTAAAGAATTCTTACAAGTTTTCTTTTGAAGCATCCTCAAAGTATTGAAGTGTTCTATAGTTGTGATCTTCACAATTGGATCTAATTCAAGGAAGTAATTTTCCACCTTGAAAAGATCCTTCAGTTCCACACATTTCTATCTACTATAAAAATCCTTATGCTAGGAAGTCTGGTTAAGGTTTAGATTTACCCACCTTGGTTTTGCTGCTTGTAGAGCCTAAAGTGCAGAGGAATTAAATCAGTATTGATCATTCTTTTCACTTGGCCAAGTTTGGTTGGAAGTTTCTATAATTGAGTGGGAAAGCTCATAAAATTCTAATCTGTTGATTTGGGAACCAAAACTTCCACTTCAGTTTGGGTCTTGGGGAGTCAATGTGCTAGTATTTCATTTATAAACATGGGCTAATTAGGCCTAGTTTGAGTGTTGCAAGGTACAGGTTTAGGGTGTTGGTCCAAAGGAGTGATATTTTATTTAGACATATGTTAAATAATTCCCAAAAGGGTCTATTATAATGTAATTTATTTTTAAAGTACTCTGTAAATTTTTTGAACAAAGGTCAGAATACCTTATTGATAGGGCTACTAGGATTAGGCCTAGATAGCACCCAGGTAAGAGATAGTTATTGAACCAGTAGTTTGGCTGGAAAGATTCTATTGGATCAAGTTGATTAAAGTGTTTTGAGACCCTAGGAAGTGTTGGAACAAGTTGGTGAAGTTGTGAGACAAGTCTAGGCACTTTGGTGAAGCCTAGAGAACGAGGAAGGTTAGGGAACCTTGTAGTTTGGAAGAAAGTTGAGTAGGGCCATTTGAATATTGTTGGTGTTTTAGTCGGGTCTAGATAACTCTACATCAACCTGCCTTAATACCATCAAATAAATCAAATGACCAACCACCCTCCATAACCAACATTGGTCAGTTTTAGACCATTAAGTTGTTAGAATAACTGAGAGGGGGGCTGAATCAGTGGCCTCAAAAATATTCCAATAAATCAACGCAAAAACTTAGTACCACAATATTAAGCCTCTAGTTATCTTCAGTCCTACAAGATGAATGCCTTCAAATAATCTCAACAAATAACTACTACTCAGAGTTCACTGTTAAACCTTATTCTTATTGTTTACCATTTAGCAGTCTTTCATTTACCGAAATGCAATAAATAACTTAGTGTATACCGATCAATCCAGACTAGATATGTGTAATGCAAAACACTAAAGTAATGACTCATAAACACATTAACACGTGGATTTTTAATGTGGAAACCTTGTTAAGGGAAAAACCACTTGGGACCAGTAACCCAAAATTTTCACTCTTCTGAAGTGAGCTCAGTGAAGAGCCAACCTTGTTAAAGGTTACAAAAACACTGTTAGGTGTGACCTTGTTAGAGGATTTAAATAGAATAGTTTTTCACTTGATATTGGGCATCTCTATGCTACCTTTTATGACCAAACCCAGTGTAGTTTGTGAAATGGTATCTGGCATCTTACGCTATCTTTGTGACCAAACTTTTTGATACTCATTGGGATGTATCTTAATATAGAAAGGATTGTTAGGTCCTTCTTGGTTAAGAGACTTTCTGATCCAATGTTTAAACTGAAATAGTAAATGATCTGTTCACATATACACCTATTCTTTGCAGATTTTCAGATCTATTATAAGCTCATAATACCTTTATGATCAATGTATCTTTTCAATACCTTTGCTCCACTTCTTTCTGCTCGGTAATGTTGTGCTTCTCTGTTTCTCGATGTCCGTAGAATTAGATTTGTTCTTCAGCTTGATTGATCAGGTCTGATTGAAGTCTTCCTTCATCATTTTCTCTTCAGCATCTTCTTTCACTATTCACCCCTAATTCACAATGAATTAGCTTGTCTCTTTATAGACATGATTTCACCGTTTCTCAGTTCTTGAATTTCTTGTTCTTGGTGTGATCCGCAATATTAGCCAATATTTCTTTAAAGCTTTACTTCTATTTCATCCCATAGATTTCTCCTTGACAAATGAAATAAAACAAATTTAAATATTTTACTTATCTTTAGCTTTAACTTGTTGATGAAAACAATAATAAAAAATAGTTAACTCCTTTAGCTCTTGCCAGCTAAGTCTTTTTTCATTTTTGAACTTCAATTATTTTTGGTGTTTTAACTCTTTGTTAGCTTTGGTCAACACTTCATTTCTCCTTAGGCATATCCATCGGGGTTGTCTGTCCATCGGGCATCACTATGAAGTTCTACTCATCGGTAATGTTTGTGATTCTGCTCATCGTTAATGCTTGTCAGGTTTCTTTCTCGGGCATCACTGTGACTTTCCTTTCGGGTTTCTCTGTCTGTCGGGGTGCACTATCTATTGGTGTTTGTAGTCACTTAGTGAATGATGGTATTTATGCATTACTGAAAGCATAATCTTTATCTCTATGATTCTTTGAAGTCTTTGCCACTTTTTATATAACCAATCAGATTATATCAAGTTGACATTAATGATAATACAATACATTAATTGATTTAATGTCTTGCATTAACTTTCTATAGCTTGGTGATCATCAACTTAACATCTTCAAAAATTCAATCAGTTATAGGTCATCAATCTCTCCCTTTGGGAATTGATGGAAACACACTACATTATCACACTATATTATTACTAATACAATATGAAATATAACAGTTGTAGTTCATCAATCTACCAATTTTATTGTTCTATAACCAATACAAATTTTTGGCTCTCGGTAAGCTCATATAACTTAGATTTGTTTCTTACAGAGTGCTTTCTTCACAATTTAATCCCTTCACTGGATAGATGTAGCAGCTTCTGATTCTTTCTTTGATGTTGTCTTTCCCTTGACTGTTTCTCTTCTTGATAATTTCTTTTTCCTTTGACAACATTAAGTCATCTCATGATACTTCTCTCCCTTATAGGTTACATCTCTCCCTTATGATATCTTCTCTCCCTTTGATGGATATTTCATATGTAATCTCTCCCTTTGGATATTTTGTATATTCTTTCCATTTGGATAATTATAATCTCTCTCTTCAAATTCTTAGGAACTTCTCTCCCTTCGAATCTCTCTCCCTTTGACAATAATGCCAAAGTAAACTTTTATTATGCCAAAGTTATATCCTTTCACATTTTTATAATATACTCCTTGAATTTCCCTATCCATCAGCAATACAGTGACTATTTTTTGGTGCATATATGTACCTTGTTGTGTACAGATGTTTCTTTGCAGTCCATCCTTGTGCTTGCATCAACCTGAATGATCTTTTGATTATGTGTAGGCTGATGTAGCCTCCTACTCAGTTTACTGACCAATAGACAAGGGTCGAACCGCTAGTCTGTTTCTCAGGTACTCAAATGTATCTTTAGGCAATGACTTTGTGAATATATCAGCTAATTGTTCCTTGGATTGAAAATATTCTAGTATCACTTCTCTTTCTTGCACTTGTTCTCTTAAGTAATAATACTTGATAGAAATATGCTTAGTCTTAGCATGCCTGGATTCTTAGAAATGTTAATTGCACTGGTATTATCACAATAGATAATCACTGGTTCAGGAATCTTCATATTCATACCTTCCAGTAATTGTTTGATCCATGCAATATTAGAGAAGTTTGCAGCAACAACCACATATTCTGCTTCTACAGTAGATTGTGAGATGAATCCTTGCTTCTGGCTGATCCATGTGACAAGTCTGTCACCCATGAAGAATGTTCCTCCAGGTGTTCTCTTTCGGTCATCTAATTTTCTAGCCCAATCAGCATCTGTATAGACTTGAAGCTTAAATTTTCTTTCTCTTTTACACCATAAGACATAGTCCTTGGTGTTCTTTTGATATCTCATAATTCTCTTGACATCAGTCATGTGTGATTCTTTGGGATTAGCAGAGAATCTTGCAACTATTCCAACTGCATGTGCTATATCTGGTCTAGTATGAAAAACATACATTATTTTTCCAATCATTGATCTATACAAGGTATGATTTACCTCATTTTATTTGTCTTCTTTTGTCAGCTTACATCTAGTTTCCATAGGTGTTCCAACTGGCTTGGAATCTTCCATCGTGAATATCTTCAACACTTCCTTGATGTATTTGGACTGATTGATATATATGTCTGCATCTTGTTGAAGAATCTGTAGACCAAGAAAGAATTTGATCTCCCCAAACATAGACATCTCAAAATCTTTGCTCATTTCATTAGAAAAGGATTTATATAACATTTTGTTACCCCCAAATATGATATCATCAACAAATATTTCAGTAATCAGAATATTACCATCAGTATCTTCTTTTAAATACAGATTATTGTTTTTACTTGTTCTTACAAATTCAATGCTTATGAGATAGGAGTGAAGTCTTTCATATCAGGCTCTAGGTGCTTGTTTCAATCCATACAAGGCTTTATGTAGTCTACATACCATGTTTCTCTTGTCTGGATCAACAAACCCTTCTGGTTGTTCAATGTATACCTCTTCTTCTAGTATTCCATTAAATAATGCAGATTTGACATCCATCTGGTATACCTTGAATCCTTTGAATGCAACATAAGGAAGTAAAATTATTACTCCTTCTAGTCTAGCAATGGGTGCAAATTTTTCACCATAATCAATACCTTCTTCTTGTGCATACCTCTTGCATACTAATCTTTCTTTATTCCTTGTGACTTCTCCATTCTCATTCATCTTGTTTCTGAATATCCATTTGGTACCGATGACATTCTTGTCATTTGGTCTTGGTACAAGTGTCCATGTACTATTCTTCTCAATATTTTCTATTTCTTCATTCATAGCACTGACCCATTCTTCATTTTTAAGTGTAGTATTAACATATTTAGGCTCAAAATCACAAAGTAAATATCTAGTGTTTAGTGACTTACTTCTTGTTCTCATTCCAGCCTTCTTGTCTCCTATGATCTAATTCTATGGATGATGTCTTCTGACATACTTGGCAAGTTTCGGTTCAACTCTTTGTCCATAATTCTGATCATCATCTTCACCTTCATTCTGATCTCCATCGCTCGGAACATCATTTTGAGGATTTTCATGATTTTTCAGTAATAGCATCCTGATGCTCGGGTGCAATATTTTGTTTCTCAGGAGCGATACACTATTGCTCGGGTAGAGTGTCAGGTTCGTCAGTGTAAACAAACTTGTTGTAGTCTTCTGGTTCTCTTTTGCTTTCCTCATCATTTTTCTCTGCGTATTCATCTCTTCTGATGTTTGCACTTTCAATGATTTTGTTAGAGGACTTGTTAAGGCATTTATAAGCCTTGCTCTTGGTGGAATACCCTAGAATGATACCTTCATCACTTTTGGAGTCAATCTTTCCATTTCTATCATCTTTCAAAATATAACATTAACTACCAAAAATTTTGAACTTACATTGGGTGTGTAACCATACCAAAGCTCATAAGGTGTCTTTCTTTAATTGTACTATGTTCAATGTGTTGACAGCAGTACTGACAGCTTCCCTCTAGAATGTTTGAGTGATGCTTTTCTCAATCATTATTGTTCTTGCACAATCAACAATGGATATGTTTCTCCTCTCAGCAATTCCATCTTGTTGTGGTTTTCTTGGTGCAGAAACATGTCTTTTAATTCCATGCTCATTGCAATAGTTAGTGAATTCATCATAAATAAATTCCCCTCCTCTATCTGATCTTAAGCATTTCAATTCCCTACCACTTTGTTTTTCTACAATAGCTTTATACCATTTAAACATCTTGAATGCTTCTAATTTTTCTTTTAGAAACATAACTGTCATCATTCTAGAATAATCAACTACAAAGAGAATGAAATATCTATCTCCATAGTAACTCTTTGTCCTCATGGGTCCACATAGATCAGTATGGACTAATTCTAGAATTGCATTAGATGTATGGGATTTTCTCTTGAACCTAGACTTTGTCATCTTACCTTTTTGACAATTCTTACACATGATATGTTCGGGCTTTGACATGCTCAGTAAGCCTCTTACTTTCTTTTTATTGCTTATCTTTATTATGTTGTCAAAATTTCACATGACATAATCTCTTATGCCATAACCATATGTCTTCATTTCTAGCCATCAAAAAAGTAGTGTTTATATTATCAAGATAGAAAAGGTTACCTTTTGTCTATTCACCAGTTCTGATCAACCTTCCTGATTACTAAAGAGCTTTGCCTTCTTATTCTCAAATGCTACTCGGTGACCTGTATTAATTAGCTGTGAAAAACTCAACAGATTGTAATTAAGTCATTTTACCCAGTATGCATTTTCACATTTGATTAGGTTGTTCAGCATTATAGTTCCTTTACTTTCAACTGGACAAGGTGTGTCATTACCCATTCTTACTAATCCACCATTATAGTACTCAAAAGTTTCAAACTTTTGTTTATCACCAGTCATGTGGTGAGTGCAGCCACTATCTATAATCCAGACATCATTCTTACCAACCTTAGATATGAGTATAATTTCTACATACCTTTCTTCTTCATCTAAATCATCCTTCATGGCCACAAATACCATCTTAATGTCTTCATCAGATTTGGTGTCAGTATCTCCATCTCTATTCTCAACTAGGTAACAAACTTTCTTCCCTTTATCCTTGTAGTCTTGGGTATCTCTTGTGTCAGATTCTCGGTTGCTTCGGTAATATTTTTTTTCACTTCTATAAAATTCTTCTCAAATGATCTGCCATTACTTTTGTCATCTTTTCTTCTATTAGGACATCTAGCAGCAAAGTGTCCAATCTCTTTACAATTAAAACATACAAGTGGCAATTTACCTTTGTATCTACCTTTGCCTCTCTGCAATCTTCTAGTCATTAGTGCTTCAATCTCATCAAGATCTTGGTCATCACTATCACTTTCACTATCATTTCTAATAGTGTGTTAATGACTTGAATTACTTATTTTTAAAGAAGATTTGAATGCAAACTCAATAGATGGTAGGACATTGTTATCAAAGTTATTCATCTCAAATGAAATTAGTCTACCAATCAGACTGTCTAGAGTAACATTATTGTTTGCAAATGCTCTCATTTCTTGTATAGAAGATACTCTAATAGCATATACAGGTAGTAAGGTTCTTAGGATTTTACTTCCCACTATCTCTTCTTCAAGTATGCCTCCAACTCCTCGGATAGAATTGACTACTTCTTTTTAATCTGCAGCTCTACTGAGTGATATTTTCTCCTTCTCTCATTCTTAGGTCATCAAATTTACCTCTTAAGGTTTCTTCCTTAGCTCTTAGTACATTAGCATCTCCTCCATGTACCAGCTTCAATTTATCCCACATTTTCTTTGCAGAGGTGCAATTTTTGAAATCTTCAAATTCAGCATCGGAGAGAGAGGAAGCAAGTTCTATCATTATACAATTATGCTCATGATTTTCTCTTAATTGATCAAGTGTGTGAGGTCCTTTAGGAAACACAAATCTAGTATCTAAGTATTGAACAACATCATTTCCAATACCTGATAGGTGGAGTCTTATTCTTCTTTGCCATGATGCAAAGTTGTCCTTGTTCAACTTGGGCATATCTCATTTGCTCATCTTGTGATCTTTTGATTAGGTATTGAAACCTTCCTTCTAAGCACACAAGCTCTGATACCAATTGTTAGAATAACTGAGAGGGGTGGTGAATCAGTAGCCTCAAAAATATTCCAATAAATCAACCCAAAAACTTAGTACCACAATATTAAGCCTCTAGTTATCTTCAGTCCTACAAGATGAATGCCTTCAAATAATCTCAACAAATAACTATTGCTTGGAGTTCACTGTTAAACATTATTCTTACTGTTTACCGATTAACAGTCTTTGATTTACCAAAATGTAGTAAATAACTTAGTGTATACTTAAGTAATGACTCATAAACACATTGACACGTGAATTTTTAACATGGAAACCATGCTAAGGGAAAAACCACTTGGGACCGGTAACCCAAACTTTTCACTCTTCTGAAGTGATCTCGGTGAAGAGCCAACCCTGTTAAAAGTAACAAACACACTATTAGGTGTGACCTTGTTAGAGGATTTAAATAGAATAGTTTGTCACTTGATATCGGGCATCTCTATGCTACCTTTTATGACCAAACCCAGTGTAGTTTGTCAAATGGTATCTGGCATCTCATGCTATCTTCATGACCAAACTTTTTGATACTCCTTGGGATGTATCTCAATATAGAAGGGATTGTTAAATCCTGCTCAGTTAAGAGAATTTTTGATCCAATGGTTAAACTGAAATAGTAAATGATCTGTTCACATATACAACTATACTTTGTAGAATTGTAAGTGTTGTGGGTCCACAACACACACCCCATTTTAGGTCCTCTGACCATTGGGACCCCCCCTTCTTTTTGGTCTTTTTCCTTTCGTTGTGTTCGCCCCTTGTAGAAATCTAGTAGGCCACCCCAGATGATTGTTGAAACCAAGTCAGAGAGAGGAAGAACCATTTTTTGGCCTTTCAGAGGACTTAAGTCCTTCGAAATGCCGAAATGGCTGAAAGGCTGAAGACCCGACCTTTCGGTGATTTCAGACTCTGAAAACATTGAAAGGCCGAAGGCTTGGTTCTCCTTTAGCATTTTTGGCCTTTCGGGGTCCAAAATCCCCAAAACCACTGATGTCAGCCCACAGGTTATAAATAGAGGTAGCCTCCATTTTAAGTTCACTTTGCATTTTTTTTGTGCTCCCGCCTGTGATTCCATCTCTTCTCCAAGCCGACCGCTTCCACTTCCAAGCCGCCTGGTTGTCCTCCCTTTGCTCATTCATTCGAGGTAGGCTCTCCTCACTCTTCCTCATTTTGTGCTTTCGGGTCTAGGTGTAGGGTCTTTTCGGTGCACCTAGTGCCTGTCTAGCGTAGGGAATTTTGTTTCTTTGTCACGTCGAGCCTTTGTGCCTTCGTGTGTCGACAGGGATGTCCCTCCCTGTCAGACCTAGGGCTTTCTGGTCTTGTTTTGTCTTAGGTTTAGGGTTTTGTGTTTCATCATTCGTGGCCCTTGCCACAGGTTTTCAGCCTCTGAAAGGCTGAAAGTGGATCTACAACTCTCGTGAAGTGTCATTTCAGATGTTTCGGTCTTTCGGACATCCAAAAGGTTTGAAAGACCGAAAGGTCCAAAAAAACCAAAAGTGAAACCTTCATTCAGGCTTTCCAGGTTCCTCACCATGTTTGGACGTTCAGTGTTCTTGAGTAAGCCCCTCTTAGTTTTGGACCCCAAAATCCCCGACAGACTCAGCCCTTCCAATAAACCTTTTCGCACTTTCAGAATTTTCGGTCTCCGAACTTGTTTTCGGTGTCAGAAACCCCGGAAGGTCCAAAAATGTGAAAACTTGCACTTAATTGTTTTTTTTATCTCTCTTTGCTTGCTTTCCTAGTTTAAATTGTTTTTTCCCGTTCAATAAGCTACTGATATTTGTCTTTTCTTGTGGGAATGACTGAACTAAAGACAACCTCCCCAATGAAGTATCAATACAAGGGGAACCCCCCCAGTTCAAAGGTGGGAAAAAAGCACAGTGAAATAACAGACACCAATATAGGGAATGTAGATTGGAATGAATTCTTGACCCAGTGCTCCCAGCCAGCAAACAGATCTGATGATTGCACCGCGTCAGTCCTATTCAGGCTAGTGAATGCAGTCGCACACCTAGTGGCTATTTCATCCTCAGAGCTGATCATCACCCTAGCTCAACACTATGATTCAAATAAGAGGGTGGTAGTAAATTTAGAGGATCAGGTGGTACTGGACATTAGGCCTGATGTCATCAAGGATATCTTTCACCTTCACAAGGGCATAGAAAAGTTCTATCACTTTTATATTGAAAAGGGGACCAAGTGGTTTGGTAATAGGGAGCAAGACATACACGAGATGATGAATAAAGAATACCTCAAGCAGTCGCTTCCTAAAAACAAATTGGACAAGATAGACCTCCGAAGAGGTTATATGAAGGATGATATCCAGGCAGCGATAACATTGATAAGCCAGGTGTATGGGTTACCTCAATCCTCTCAACTCGAACAATGGATGATCATGTTGATAGAAAGGATCCAAGAATGAAAGGCAAGATTCGACTGGGGCACTATCATTAGTGACAATTTGGATGAGCAACTGATAGTCGTAAAACATAATCCCAAGTTTTACATGAGAACTTACGTGGTGTATCTACTAGCTGCACGGGAAGATTATCCTGGCCTCACCAAAAGAGGAATTCTAAATGACCCAAATGCATGGCCCCACCTTGTATACCTGCAGCTGGTAAAAGGAGCAAACATGCCAGAGGATTCCCCTGATTACAAAATAGTCAACGACGTATTCATATTCGCAGTCATCTGATCTATTGAAGGTGACTTTGCTAAAAGAATGTCAGAAGAAGATGCTGCTAAGGTAAGGGCCATTGGGGCCTATTTTATCCAGTTAAGGACATTCACATACTTTCGGATAGCTGGGTCAACCATACAACCAAAGAAGCTGCCCAGGTATCCATCTGACTAGATAATCATACTAGAGATGGCCAGGCAGCTCGTGGATGCATACCAGCACATAAATCATAAGAAGAAGCACTGTTGGGACTTTCCCATCTCTTTGGGACCATATACACTGCAGGACATGAAGGTTTGCAAGTCCTTGGCTTTCAAATGGGATGATTTCCCCTTGCATTTTTACAAGACAGTGTGAGCTCGCTTTGACCCTATAGGTACTTATAGCCATATTATTGGAAAATTCTCCATACATGAGCCACACATGGAGGATCACTGGATAAACTACATAGAGGATCATGAGGTTAGGATCTGAGATTATTGTAGAATGAACCTCGCTTTGGCAAAAGAGGTGTTAAAGGTTCCTATTTCCTCAAAAGTTTGGGAATGTGCTTCAGATGAGGTCTTAGAGGACATTTACACCGAGGATAAAATATACACCCGGCCAATCATGAACGTAGAGGTAGACAAGGATGAAAATGATGACATAGACTTCTGGGCAAGACATGTGATAAAGACCACCATAGCTTGGATCAAAAAGCCACACAAAATGAGTCTGATCCTCGTGAAAATATTGATGGAGCCTTCAAGTAAAGTAGAAAAACATCAAGGGGAGAAGTCAACAGCTCCTAAATACAAGAAACCTCCCCCTCAGAAGCCGAGAACCATGTATGGTCATGAACGGCTAGTTGAATATGGCTCTAATCCAAGGCCTAAGAAAACTAGAATGATAGGCCAGATTGACCCACCAGCGGGGTCGTCACAACCCTAATCAGGTGAAGGCCCATCTACCTCTAGCCAATCCCCCCCACCGCTGAGAAGAAAACATACAAGAGGAAAAAGAGTTCTGAGTCTCCGCGGTTGGAAACAGTACAAGAGGGATCTGAGGAAGTAGAAGAAGATGAGCCCCTAGTGCGAAGAATGAGGTTGCAAAAGAGGAGAGAAAAGGAGACTACCAAGAAACATAAAGAAGATCCCAAAGAATAGGATAATCCTTTGGATGCATTAGGATTGGATGAGTTTATGCTTTCTAATTTTGAAGGACTTGAAGGCTTTTCGGATCATGGCCAAGATACATACACTGGGGGACCACCACTCATACAACCCCAAGTAGCCCTCACTCCACCACCAGTCCAGTTCACCAATCTCTCGTTGAATGTTCCTACTCCACCAATAACCTCTAATTCTGCTCCATGGCCTAAAACCCAAGACAGTGGGGTAACTCAAAGTTTAGCAATAGATAGTGTAGCTGGAGGGAGTTATGTTTTCACTTAACCACCTCATATACCTACTCAACTGGCTTTCCTACCAACTCCAACACATACTCCTACACCAAATCCACCTCCATCTATCACCGCCTCATCTCCCACTCCAATCATACCAACACTTGTTCCCTCAACATCAATCCCTTCAACATGTGTCACTCAAATTTTTGAAGAAGCCATGAGTGCTAAAGACACACCACCCTTCCAGACCTCGCTGGAAGCCATAACCGGTCTAAGGTCAAAGGTATCAATTGACACTTTTGAGCAAGAGGCCACAGACAAAGAAGGGGGAAGCATGGTAACTAAACGAGGAGAGGTAGAGGGGGAGAGGGAAGAAGAGGAAATAGATGTGGGCATGGAAGGGGGAAGAATGAAGGAAGGAAGGAGCGAATAGGAAAGAGGGAAAGAAAAGGAATCAGAGAAAGAAACATAGCCGAAAGTACAAAGCCTCACTTCAATCCTCCAGGTTGCACCATATAAACCTTTAACTACATCTGACAAACCTACTTGGTTTACCAAGGAGATACAACCTAGGAGGAGAAACTACACCAATGAATTGGATGGAGAGGATACAAGTATGACCTCTATGAGGCAAGCCTTCCACCAGGCATAAATCAATATACCTGAAAATACCATGTCATATGTAACTCAAGACACTGGGGGTCATTGGACAGGCCAGATAGTCATCCCACCACCAAGCACTTCTCAGACAATAGGCTCTTCAGAAGGCTACACATTTAGGGAGGTGGATTTGGGTGAACCTAACAGAGAAGGGAGAAAAAAACTAGCAACCCTGGGGCTCAAGCATGCTCTGGGGTTCATGAATAAAGATGAAGAAACCATCAAAACTTTAATGGACCAAAATGAAGCATTAAAAGGGTTCATTCAAAAGATGGTGGGTCCTATTGACCCAAATTGTTCAGAGACTTCATTACAGGCCATGCTTGATAAAAGGTCTACACCAGAGTTGCCCGCAGGTCTGACTCCCTCTTTCATCCAGGCAAGCACCGATTGGATAAGTGACTTCAAACAATTTAGGGAGAAGGAAATTACATCAGTATTTAGGCCGTACAGGACCATATTGGTTGAAGTTAATTCACTCATTGAACTGGTGGAAGATGACGGGGGTATGTATTTAGAGGTAGTTAAGTGGCAAGCAGCTCTCTAGGATTTGGAGCTAATTCAAAAGCAACGTTTCCAAATTTTGGTAAAAGTCTACGAGGGCAAAGAATTGGATAAATTTGAGACCTGGACCAAACAAATGACCAAAATAATTAAGGCCTACAAGAAACACCAGGCCCTTATAGATGAAAAGTGGGAGGAGGTAATAAAATGGATCGAAGATATAGATACCTTCTTCACAGGGGTCAGCCTCAATGTCTACCGAGATGAAAGCCAACAGGCTCTACGTCCTTCCAAGGAGGTGGTCCAATAGTTCAAAGACGTTCTGGCCGGAGTTAATACCAAGGAGGCCATGCAGCAACTATTTTACATGAAAGAAGAGATACAAAGAATGTTATAGTATGAAGAAGAGATCACGTTCTTCACTTCTAAATTGACTATCTTCAGAAAGAAGCAAGACCGAAGGGTCACTAAGATAAAAAGGAAAGAGATCAATTTTGAAGAAGTTTAGGAAATAGTGCAGAGGCTCCAGGCAGCTCATCCAGAAGTCTTTCTTGGATAAAGCTCCAAGGTCCAATTTCCAAGCAGGCAAGGTAGGATTTTCACACTTGGCCAAATTCCTGCCAAGGAGGAGTTTTCGGCCTTTCGGCCTCTGATTTTTTGGCCTTCAAAGATTTTGGCCTTTCGGCCTCTTCAATTTTTTTTGACCTTTCGGCCCACGACAAGTCCAAAGTTTGGGACCTTCGAGTTTGAATATTTTGAGAAACGCCTAGGAAATTTTGAAGGCATTAAAGTTTTGGGGTAGAGGTCAGGGTCTGAAAAACTGGGGGTTTCCAGCAAGGTCACTTTTTGGAACACCAGTTAGAATCTAGATCAGATTAATGGACAACTTGAGTTCATTTTCGGAAAACTCAAGGTTTCCTATCAGTTCCCACTGCCAGAGACAGTTCCAAATGAAGAATCCAAGAAGGACCATCGGAATCAAGAAGATGACTCCTAGTCCACAGGAAGAACTCACCTTCTTTCTCTCTCTTCTTTGGCAGATTTTTCCCTCTTTGCATGAGAAAATGGATTGTAAATGGATTTAGGAATCCATGCAAGTTATATAGTATCAGTTAGCAGTAGTTTCCCTTTAGTAAAGTTCTATTTTAACCTTTGTTCTCTAGTTTAAAATCTCTGATGCCCTAACTCTGAAAATCAGAGTTGTAGATCAAAACTCTATATATTGTAATAAAAAAGCAATGTAAAGGGCCTAATTCTTAATACAATAAAGATCTACATTGGGTGCTTCATTCATGGTGTGTGAATTACTGCTATCTATGCAAATTTATTGAATGTATGCTTGCATAATTCTTTATTTTCAGAGAGCTCTTTGTGTTATTGTGTTTCGAATTCGTGCTACTTTTAGTTGGAGTTTGTTGTTGTATATCTACCTTGTTGTGATGAATGCATGAAGGAGATCATCTTTGGGCTTAATGATAAATCCATCTCGTGGGTGCACACACCTTGGTGGCTTTGCAATTCGATAGATTTTGAATATCTTGCACGAGTGAATACACCTTCTCTCCAAACGCTTGCATCTGTGGAGTAGTGAATTGTGACTTGGTCTAATTTATGCTTCGTGGGTTGTTCCAAAATCTCCCAGCATTCAATTCCCAAGAAAGGGTTTACAGCGGTTTATTTCCTTAGGATTCATTTGTTTTTTTTATATAATTCACTGCATTTCTTGTTACCCTCATCTCTTTAAATTCTATTTTAAAATTCTGAAAATTGCTATCTCAAAGAAAAAATATATAAAGTTGCAGGTTATTTACCATACCCACACTTGTTAAAATGAAAAATACACCAAAAAAGAGAACTAACAATATTTTATAGTTTGCTATCTTGAACGTACCAGCAAAGGCCTCCTCGTGAACAATCACATTTATCTTCAACTGAGTAACCAAGCAGGTTGTGACCCAACCGGCCTGGAGAACCTTGGGAATAGCTCGGTTATTCTTTCAAGAGAGGAAATCGAATCTCGAGATCCTAGCAAGTTGGATTGTGTTAAAAACAATGCTCAACAGAAGTGGCGCTAGAAGGAGGGCCTCAAGACTCAAGAACAGGATAATATTGGATCTTTCTCCCTAGAGAGCTTCGAGCGTGTGCTTAGATCATTTTCAAAAAGAGGCAAGTTTCTAGAACTCACTCACCACCGAAGGGCTCGTAGCGACAGTGGTAAAACAAAAGATAAATCTTCTCATCACCTTGCCGTATCTCAGAATCCTCTTGGACAAAAATCATGCATTGTTGTCCCAACTATCACCGCAACCATCAACCAAAATCAGAACTTTCCAAATCAACATTTGCAGCAACCTCGTCCAATGGCCTTTTTCGCTAACGCCATGATCTCACCTTTAAAATTTTTTGGACAGCTTCATGAGTTACCTAAAAATCCAGAGAAGTTTTGTACACAATTCATATATGGTAAATCTAGGACAATGGAAGAACACATCCATGCCTTCAAGGAAATTTGCAACCGTAAAGAGATTGCTCACCAAGACATCATCTACCGTCTATTCCCATACACTTTGGGAGAGTTTGCATACAACTGGTACCTGAATTTTCCACGAGGATCTATCTTAGTATGGAATGACTTTGAAACCAAATTCCTCAATCAGTTCAAATTGTATGTTGATCTTGCGGTGACACATCACCAGTTCATAACCACAAGGAAGGATCCTAAGGAGCCCATTGTTATGTTTAATCATCATTTTCACAAAATGCATCAAAATTTGGAAGCTCCTTACACTATACCAGATGAGGCTATCATACAAGTTTACTTAAAGGCTTTAGATCCATTTACCTCGATCTTTCTAAGAAGACTTCCCCCAGCAGATAGAGATATGATCGAGAAGGTGTACAATGAAGCCATCACTTTCACTCGGCAAATGGATCCACAAGAAGGAAGCTATGCGGTTGCGCCAATCATGAGTAATCTTGTTGTCCCATACCCCTTTGCAGAAAACAATCAAGCCGTGGCCAGCCACCTACCTATGCTAAATCCTATATCGGCATAGCCATGCACAACCATGCCTCCACCCATTACTTATCCAGGATATGAAACTCATAAAATAACATTTGTAGAACAGAGGGTTATACCCAAAAATGAGCCTGACACTCTCATGGATTCCGATTTGGATGTTGTAAAGAAGACCTTATCACAACTCACTAGCGAAGTTACCAGAATGAAGCTAAACCCACCCCAAAATTAGGGTGGGTACCAATGAGCATTGGCTGGTCCAAACACATACCCTCAAAATCCAAACAGGGGTTTTAATGCATACAACAACAACCACACGCAAGAGAAACCATTTGGGCAGAAAAGGCCAAATCGGCCATGGAACACTAGACCAAATAATGGCAGAATCCCAGCAGACGATGCCAATACTTATGAGGCTTCAGAGGCCAATTTTTTTGGGGCTCCAATTAAGCATCAAGACAATAATGGATATGTGAAAAACTCCCAAGATCACTACACCCAAAATCTAGAGGGGGCCCTGGTGCAATTCAACACTATGGTGTTCGATTCCTATGAGTCTGGAAAGGAAGGAGGCTCAGAAGCTTATACGAGAGAAGACAAATTTGTGTTCCCTTTTTAGAGAGAAAATGAGCCCAAATATTCTGAGGTGCATGCCTTCCAAAATGATCAGCGAAACTCATATAACCTTTGGAGTAGGAAGGAACCCCTCACTGATGGCATACCTCCCGGGAAGAAACCGACTCCACCAGCTCCTCAGGCGAGTAACAATCCCATACCTCTAAAGGGCCCAAATGCTCCCATACCTCCTACGACAACCACATATGTCAGTTACCAAGGAACGGCCTGGTCAAGCAACAAGTACAGTGCAGTAGATGAACTCAAGAAAACTAAGGCGAACATCTCTATGTTTGAACTATTGCAGGGCTGCCCATCTCAAAAGGAAGCCCTTTTAAGATCCTTGGATCATTCAAAACCTAGCCCGTCGACCAACAACACCAGGGTGCCCACGTCCAATGGTAACACATCTGAGGCATTCCCAGTAGTATTCATGGATAGGACAGAGGTCCCTCCATTCTTACTCTGCCTTCGAATGTTCAGAAAGAACCTACACAATTGCCTAATCGATTTAGGAGCCTCATGCAACGTTATGCCCCTATCAATTTGCCAAAAGTTGGGGATGGTGCCCCAAGTAACAAATCGGGTGGTCATACAATTAGACAAAACCAAGGTCAGAGTAATTTGTGTGCTCAAAGACGTACACATTCAACTAGTCATAGATCCCCAGATACAAGAACGCATTGATATACACATAGTGGACATCCCTAAGACTTATGGGATGTTGCTAAGCCGAGAATGGACTAAATGCTTAAGAGGATGGCTCTCTATAGATTTCACCCAACTCTGGCTACCCTAGAGAGGTTTGAACAACCAGATCAAGATAGATGCAGAGCCGAAGCTAAAGAGGATGATCACTAAATACAATGCCCCAAATGAATTTTTTGTTCACTCAAACCGATTTGGGCACTTATTGATTAGACGACGTTTCATGTTTCAAATCTGAGAAGGTGAAGAATCAGACCATAGTCCCATCCAAGGTCTCCTAGAGCTGAAGATTGGTGATGAAATCTTCCAAAGTTTCATCAATAACACAACAGCTAGCCTGCGGCATCTAGGCCAAGATGCAGATCCTAACATCTTATTGCTACTCGGATATTGTTGATTACATTAGGCTAGTCATTTTGATTTTACATGCCCCAGTTCTCAAGAAGCACTGTCACAAGTGTTGGCTCAAATTTCCCAACCAAATAACCACCAGAAGCACTGATGATAAAAGAAGATGAACTTGGGATAAAAGGTAGGGACAATGCTGCACCAGATACAGATAGCCTAGTCCTTGCAAACAGTTCACCTCAAAATCAAGACAGTGGGTCAGATTCTAAAGATAGAGACCGTGCCCTGAATATGCTTAGTGACTGGAGTACTTCGGATGACGGAGCGTGTCCCCTTTACAAGGGAATACTGGAAGATAAAGGCGAAGAGGATGACAAACTCCCCAAACCTAGGCATACTTAGCATACGGGAGAGTTAACTTCTTTCGACAGTGATGGAGAGAGGGGCCGAAAACCAAGGACCAAGGGATTTTCTAAGAAAATCTCAACCTAACCCAGCCCTACTAAACCACCTCAGATATGGAAATTGCACTTCAACGGTTCCAAATTTAAACAAGGAGCAGGTGCGGGAATCAAATTGATAAATCCAAGGGGTAAGTCTTTTTGTGTTGCTTATAGATTACAATTTCTTTGTACTAATAATGTTGCAGAATATGAAGCGTTGGTTCGCAGACTCCTCCTAGCTCATGAGAAAGGAATCAAAATCTTGATGGTGGAAGGAGATTCCCAATTGGTTGTCAAGCAGATCTGTAGCCAGTATACTTGCAATGATAAGAAGCTCTCAGCCTACCGAAATAGGGCATGGGATTTGATCAACAACTTTGACGCTTTCAACATCAAAACCATCCCAAGAAGAAAGAACGTTGTTGCTGACGCATTGGCTATTTCAGCTAGCTCATTACATCCAATGGAGAAATAAAAACTAAAGAAATTCTTGGTTAAACTTGTTGCAGCCCTGGCCATTCCAGACAATATCACTAACTCTCAAGTCTTCCAAGATGATCAACATATCTTAGAGTTTATCATGTGCACTGGCATGTTCAAAAAGAAGATCATCGATGAAGAAAATAACGGGGAGGAAATAGTTGAACCTGAAGAGCCTGATGATTACGGCATCATAAACCTGAAAACCAATGCCATACCCAAGGGAATGGTAAAACTAGAGAGGATTTTTGACAGTGATAAGACTACTATACGAAGACGCCCCGACGTAACACCTAATGATAAAGAATGTGACACCTACAACCTGGGCACAGAAGAAGAACCAAGAGAAGTCCACATCAGAAAAGTGGGAACCAAGGAAGAGAAGGAGAAAATGGTCCAGCTTCTTGCTGAATATCGAGAATTCATAGCATGGAGTTATGAAGAATTAAAGACATATGACACCTCAGTCATAGTGCACAACATCCCTTTGAAGCTGAAATCTAAGCCTTTCAGACAATGAAAAAGACCCGTGAATCCCACTATGGAGCCCTTAATCTAGAAGGAAGTCCAAAAGCTGCTCGACACCAGGATCATCTTCCTGATTCGACATTCTACATGGGTTGCAAACCTAGTACATGTAAGGAAGAAGACTAGAGAAATTAGTCTGTGTGTAGACTTCCAAAACCTCAACAAGTCCTCTCAAAAGGATAACTATCCGCTCCCATCTCTAGACGAAGTGCTGCAGAAGGTTAATGGATCTCAAATGATGTCATTCCTGGATGGCTACTCTAGGTACAATCAGGTGATGGTACAAGAAGAGGATAGGATAAAAATGACATTCACCACCAAATGGGGAACTTTCTCCTATCGACGGATGCCTTTCAGGCTGATTAATGTTGGGGCCACCTTCCAGAGATCAATGGACATAGCATTCAAAGGGTTGGTTGGAAGATGCATTATCATCTACATGGATGATCTCACAGTCTACTCAAAACTAAGAGCTGACCACATAAGTGACCTCAGAAAATGCCTACAGAGGTGCAGAGAGTTTGGGATCTCCCTTAACCCCAAGAAATGCGTGTTCGGGGTAACTGAAGGAAAGATCTTGGGGTATATCATTTCTGAAAAGGGGATATCTATTGACCCCGAGAGGGTGGAGGTGATCCTAAAATTGACACTACCTCATAGCCACAAGGAACTAAAATCTCTCTTCGGAAAGATCAACTTCGTTAGGAAATTCATCAATGGCTTCGCAGACATAGTGAAACCATTGAACGACATGCTCAAGAAAGATGCCAAGATTGAATGGGATCTCCTAGCCAAGAAGTCTTTCGAAGAGATTAAGAATTCCATTGCCATGGCACCAGTCCTAGCCAGTCCTGAGTACACCATCCCTTTAAAAGTCTACTCTTTAACATCAGAACACTCATGCGCAGGCATTCTCATACAGAAGAAGAATAGTGAAGATGAAAGACCCATCACCTTTATGAGTTGCCCTTTAAAAGATGCTGAGCTCAGATACCCAAACTTGGATAAACAATCATTTTCTCTTGTCAAGGTGGTGAACAAATTTAGGGATTATATTTTAAGGAGTAAAGTCATTGGGATAGTTCCAGACATGGAAGTTAAATCCCTCCTGATGAAAAATGAGCTGGGAGAATGGAGAGGAAAATGGATGGCCATTCTCCAAGAGTTTGACCTAGAAATCCAGTCGATGAAGTTGGTAAGGGGCTAGGGCCTGACAAAGATGATCTCTGAGTTTGAAGAAGGTCTAGTCTACCAAACATATACCAACCAAGGTGTGATCATAGATGTGTGGTACCAGGACATAGTGTATTATCTATTGCAGAATCGCTGCCCTGAAGAAATGAACAGTTCCCAGAGCAGAGCTTTAAAGATCAAAATCAGCTCTTACATGCTAAAGAGTGGACAACTCTACAAACGCAATTACGAGGGTTTGTACCTAAGGTGTTTGGATAGAATGGAGGAAAAAAAAATACTGGTGGACTTTCATGACAAATACATAATGGGACATGGATTGGCAGAGGCCACAGCTCACCAAATCCTGAGGGCAGGGTATTTTTTGCCTACAATATTTAAAAATACCAGTGAGCATGTGAGATCCTGCCACACTTGTCAAACTAGCGTGACTCGAGAGAGAAATCCAACAATGCCCTTACAACCAGTCTATGAGGTATGCCTGTTTTCCCAATGGGGCTTGGATTTTGTTGGAGTGATTAACCCCCCTTCATTTGTAGGACATAATTTTATCTTGACAACTATCGACTATTGCATGCACTGGACAAAGGAGCAAGCATTGAAGAATTGTACCACTAAGGTCGTGACCAAATTCATGGAGGAGCACATCATAACTAGGTTTGGGATGTTATTCTATCTGGTATGTGACAATGCCCCCTCTTTCTCTTCGGCCTCACTCACACAATGGACCTTCAAAAACCAGGTAATCCTCAAGTTCTCTTCAAATTACTATCCACAAGGCAATGGCGTAGCAAAGTCTACAAACAAAAATTTGACAATAGTGATCAAACACCTCCTGGATGACAATCCCAGGGACTGGCACACACAGCTAAAATATGCTTTATGGAATGATCGCGTAAGGGTCAAGAATGCCCTGGGGACGTCTCAGTATCAACTAGTCTACGGCTTGCAGCCGGTCTTCCCTATGAACCTAAAAATCCCAATTCTGAGATTCATGGACCAATACGTAGGGGAGGAAGATCAGGTACAGGTCAGACTCATGAATCTCCTAAAACTAGAGGAGAAACGAACTCTGGCCCTGGAACATGTATCAAAGCATCAGGTTGTAGTCAAAATGTGGTTCGACAAGAGAGCAACCATAAAAAAATTTAGGATCTCTAACCTTGTCCTCTTGTGGGATAAGGCAAAAGAAAAGCCAGGCAGCCACACCAACTTCCAAAGATTGTGGATAGGCCCTTACCAAATATCAGAGATCCTGGGGGAGAACACTTTTAGGGTCAGCACATTGGACAGGGAGTTGACCCATTGCCAGTCAATGGGAAATTCCTCAAACATTACTTTGGATCCTAAGCGGGACTATCTTTTGTCCCTTGTACCATAGTCACTTTTGTGGTTTTCCCCTTTTTCTTTGTTGTCCTCACCGTCATTCCTTTCTTCTGCTCGTGTTTGTTCTTTTTTTTTTTCAGGGCTTGTTTTGTTGTTGTTTCAGGTCAGTGTGTTTTGGATCCAGTCCAAGGGGTTCTGCAAGAGGAGCAGAGGTATTTCTTAGTCAAATTTCTCCAAGGATACATGCAGCGTAAGAGAACCTTCCCAAGAGACAAAGTAGTGATGATTATCATTGACAGACAAGAAGGAGTTTGAAGTTTGGTCATCCTGATCACAAAAAACATTAAGGTAAAACACCCAAGGGCGTTGGTTTCTAAGGTGTTTGTCAGTTGTAGCCATCTTGAGTGCATAGGTTCGGGTACCCACCGATCCCAGAACCCAAGTCTGAACTGAATGCAAAGGTAATAAAAAAAGAAAGAAGAGCCAGAAGGGAAAGCAAAGAAACACTCAAAATAAAAGTGCCCCAAAGAGGTCATGAGTGAAAGTCTGGGCAACACCGCCTAATCGTTGCTCGAACCAGAGAAAAAGAAGAAGACAAAAAAAAGTTACAGACCTGAACGCATGGAACACACTAACGTCCAAGGGGTGATACATCTCCAAGCAAATAAAAGAAACAAAATGGTTTGTCAAAGGATGAAGCTCTCACAAAGAAATTTATAGCCTAGCAGAAAGAATGGACTTGGGTGATTATGACAACCTCTACCGGGGCTATGAATGCCTAGCTGGCAGTAGAGCAAGGTTATACTTGGGACTCAGGGAAAACTTTGTCGGGGCTATGAACGCCTGACTAGCAACAAAGCTCTTTCCAGGAAGCCCTGGTTTATTTGGCTAAAGGTTGGAAATAGCTTGCAAGTACCTTGGTTATCACGACCAAAGGTCAAGAAATGAACACACATGAACACACACAGGGAAACTAATAAAAGAACCTCAGATTGGAGGTCATTGAAGAATCATCGACTCCACCACCTCTTGGTTCTATTCTACTACAAAGCTACTTTTCGGAAGAGTGTTGATGATAAAGAAATGCCTTGGTCATTCCTCCTTTTGTCAGGGCTATTTGTTGTGGGTCCATAACACACACCCCATTTTAGGTCCTTTGACCATGGGGACCCCCCCTTATTTTTTGTCTTTTTCCTTTCATCATGTCTGCCCCTCGTAGAAATCTAGTAGGCCACCCCAGATGATTGTTGAAACCAAGTCAAAGAGAGGAAGAACCCTTTTTCGGCCTTTCGGCCCTTTTGCCCTTTCGAAGGACTTAAGTCCTCCGAAATGCCGAAATGGTTGAAAGGCCAAAGACTTGACCTTTCAATGATTTTGGACTCCAAAAACACCGAAAGGCCGAAGGCTTGGTTCTCCTTCGACATTTTCAGCCTTTCGGGGTCTGAAAGCCCCAAAACCACTGACGTCAGCCCGCGGGTTATAAATAGAGGTAGCCTCCATTTTAAGTTCACTTTGCATTTTTTTTGTGCTCCCGCCTATGATTTCGTCTGCTTCTCCTCGCCGACCGCTTCCACTTCTGAGCCACCTGGTTTTCCTCCCTTTTCTCATTCATTCGAGGTAGGCTCTCCTCACTCTTCCTTGTTTTATGCTTTCAAGTCTAGGTCTAGGTCTTTTCAGTGCGCCTAGTGCCTGTCTAGCCTAGGGAATTTTGTTTCTTTGTTGCGTCAAGACTTTATGCCTTCGTGTGTCGACAGGGACGTCCCTCCCTGTCAAACCTAGGGATTTCTGGTCTTGTTTTGTCTTAGGTTTAGGGTTTTTTGTTTCATCAGTCACGGCCCTTGCCACAGGTTTTCGGCCTTTGAAAGGCCCAAAGTGGATCTACAACTCTCGCCAAGTGTTGTTTCAGATGTTTTATCCTTTCAGACATCCGAAAGGTCTGAAAGACCGAAAGGTTCAAAAAAGCCAAAAGTGAAACCTTCATTTGGGCTTTCTGGGTTCCTCACCATGTTCAGATATTTGGCATTCCTAAGCAAGCCCCTCTCAGTTTTAGACCCTGAAATCCCCGATAGACTCAGCCCTTCCAATAAACCTTTTCACACTTTCAGAATTTTCGGTCTCCGAATTTATTTTCAGTGTCTAAAACCCTGAAAGGTCTGAAAATGTGGAAACTTGCACTTAGTTGTTTTTTCAGCTCTCTTTGCCTTCTTTCCTAGTTTAAATTGTTTTTTCCCATTCAATAAGCTATTGATATTTGTCTTTTCTCGCAGGAATGACTGAACTAAAGACAGCCTCCCCAATGAAGTATCAATACAAGGGGAACCCCCCTAGTTCAAAGGTGGGAAATAAGCATAGCGAAATAACAGACACCAATATCGGGAATGTAGATTGGAATGAATTCCTGACCTAGTGCTCCCAGCCAATAAATAGATCTGATGATTGCATCGTGTTAGTCCTATCCAGGCTAGTGAATGCAGCCGCACACCCAGTGGTTGTTTCATCCTTAGAGCTGATCGTCGCCCTAGCTCATCACTATGATTCAGATAAGAGGGTGGTAGTAAATTCAGAGGATCAGGTGGTACTGGACATTAGGCCAGATGTCATCGAGGATATCATTCACCTTCACAAGGGCATAAACAAGTTCTATGAATTTTATATTGAAAAGGGGACCAAGTGGTTTGGCAACAGGGAGAAAGCCATACACGAGATGATGAATAAAGGATACCTCAAGTAGTCGCTTCCTAAAAACAAATTGGACAAGATAGACCTCCGAAGAGGTTATATGAAGGATGACATCCAGGCAGAAATAACATTGATAAGCCGGGTGTATGGGTTACCACAATCCTCTCAACTTGAACATTAGATGATCCTATTGATAGAAAGGATCCGAGGATGAAAGGCAAGATTCGACTGGGGCACTATCATTAGTGAAAATCTAGACAAGCAACTAACAGCCGTAAAACATAATCCCAAGTTTTACATGAGCACTTACATGGTGTATCTACTAGCTACACGGGAAGATTATCCTGGCCTCACCAAAAGAGGAATTCTAAATGACCCAAATGCATGGCCCCACCTTGTATACCCGCAGTTGGTAAAAGGAGAAAACATGCCAAAGGATTCCCCTGATTATAGAATAGTCAACGACGCATTCATATTCGTAGTCATCCAATCTATTGAAGGTGACTTTGCTAAAAGAATGTCAAAAGAAGCTGCTGCTAAGGTAAGGGCCATTGGGGCCTATTTTATCCAGTTCAGGACATTCATGTACATTCGGATAGCTGGGTCAACCATACAACCAAAGAAGCTGCCCAGGTATCCATTTGACTGGATAATCATACTAGAGATCGCCAGGCAGCTTGTGGATGCATACGAGAACATAAATCATAAGAAGAAGCACTGTTGGGACTTTCCCATCTCTTTGGGACCATATACACTACAGAACATGAAGGTTTGCAAGTCCTTGGGTTTCGAATGGGATGATTGCCCCTTGTAGTTTTACAAGACACTGCGAGCTCGCTTTGACCCCATGGGTACTTACAGCCACATTATTGGCAAATTATACATACATGAGCCACACATGGAGGATCACTGGATAAATTGTATAAACGATCATGAGGTAAGGATCCGGGATTATTGCAGAATGAACCTCGCTTTGGCAAAAGAGGTGTTAAAGGTTCCTATTTCCTCAAAAGTTTGGGAATGTGATTCAAATGAAGTCTTAGAGGACATTTACACCAAGGATAAAATATACGCCCAACCAACCATGAATGTAGAGGTAGACAAGGACAAAAATGATGACATAGACTTCCGAGAAAGACATGTGATAAAGACCACCATAGCTTGGATCAAAAAGCCACACAAAATGAGTCTGATCATGGTGAAAACATTGATGGAGCCTTCAAGTAAAGTAGAAAAACATCAAGGGGAGAAGTCAACAGCTCCTAAATACAATAAAGCTCCCCCTCAGAAGCTGAGAACCATGTATGGTCATGAACAACCAGTTCAATATGGCTGTAATCCAAGGTCTAAGAAAACTAGAATGATAGGCCAGATTGACCCACCAACGGGGTCATCACAACCCCAATCAAGTGAAGGCCCGTCTACCTCTGGCCAATCCCCCCCACCGCTAAGAAGAAAACATATAAGAGGAAGAAGAGTTCTAGGTCTCCGCGGTTGGAAATAGTACAAGAGGGATCTAAGGAAGCAGAAGAAGATGAGCCACTAGTGCGAAGAACGAGGTTGCAAAAGAGGAGAGAAAAGGAGACTACCCAGAAACATAAAGAAGATCCTAAAGAATAGGATAATCCTTTGGATGCATTAGGATCAAATGAGTTTATGCTTTCTAATTTTGAAGGACTTGAAGGATTTTCAAATCATGGCCAAGATACATACACTAGGGGACCACCGCTCATACAACCCCATGTAGCCCTCTCTCCACCACCGGTCCAATTCACCAATCTCTTGGTGAATGTTCCTGCTCCACCAATAAGCTTTGAATCTGCTCCAGGGCCTAAAATCCAAGACACTGGGGTAACTCAAATTTTAGCAACAGATAGTGTAGCTGGAGGGAGTTATGTTTTCACTCCACCACCTCATATACCTACTCAACCGGCTTCTCTACCAATTCCAACACCTACTCCTACACCAACTCCACCTTCGTCTATCACCGCCTCATCTCCCACTCCAATCATACCAACACTTGTTCCCTCAACATCAATCCCTTCAACATGTGCCACTCAGATTTTTGAAGAAGCCATGAGTGCTAAAGACACACCACCCTTCTAGACCTCATTGGAAGCCATAAACGGTCTAAGGTGAAAGGTATCAATTGACACTTCCGAGGAAGAGACCCCAGACAAAGAAGGGGGAAATGTGGTAACTGAATGAGGAGAGGTAGAGGGGGAGAGGGAAGAAGAGGAAATGGATGTGGACACGGAAGGGGGAAGAATGAAGGAAGGAGGGAGCGAATAGGAAAGAGGGCAAGAAAAGGAATCAGAGAAAGAAACAGAGCCAAAAGTACAAAGCCTCACTTCAATCCTCCAGGTTGCACCATATGAACCTGTAACTACATCTGGAAAACCTACTTGGTTTACCAAGGAGATAAAACCTAGGAGGAGAACATACACCAATGAATTGGATGGAGAGGATACAAGTATGACCTCTATGAGGCAAGCCTTCCACTAGGCAGACATCAATATACCTGCAAAGACCATCTCATATGTAACTCAGGACACTGGGGGTCATTGGAAATCCCAGATAGCCATCCCACCCCCAAGCACTTCTCAGAAAATAGGCTCTTCATAAGGCTACACATTTAGGGAGGTGGATTTGGGTGAACCTACCAAAGAAGGGAGCTAAACACTAGCAACCCTAGGGCTCAAGCATACTCTGGGGTTCATGAATAAAGATGAAGAAACCATTAAAACTTTAACAGACCAAAATGAAGCATTAAAAGGGTTCATTCAAAAGATAGTGGGTCCTATTGACCCAAATTGTTCAGAGAATTCATTGCAGGCCATGCTTGATAAAAGGGCTACACTAGATTTGCCCACAGGTCTGACTCCCTCTTTCATCCAGGCAAGCGTCGATTGGATAAATGACTTCAAACAATTTGGGGAGAAGGCAATTCCATCGGTATTTAGGCCGTATAGGACCATATTGGTTGAAGTTAATTCACTCATTGACCTGGTGGAAGATGACGGGGGTATGGATTCAGAGGTAGTTAAGTGGCAAGTAGCTCTCCAGGATTTGGAGATAATTCGAAAGCAACGTTTCCAAATTTTGGTAAAAGTCTACGAGGGAAAAAAATTGGATAAATTTGAGACCTGGACCAAACAAATGACCAAAATAATTAAGGCCTACAAGAAACACCAGGCCCTTATAGATGAAAAGCGGGAGGAGGTAATAAAATGGATCGAAGATATAGATACCTTCTTCATAGGGGTCGGCCTCAATGTCTACCGGGATGAAATCCAACAGGCTCTATGTCCTTCCAAGGAGGTGGTCCAACAGTTCAAAGATGTTCTGGCTAGAGTTAATACCAAGGAGGCCCTACAACAACTATTTTACATGAAAGAAGAGATACAAAGAATTTTACAGCATGAAGAAGAGATCACGTTCTTCGCTTCTGAATTGACTATCTTTAGAAAGAAGCAAGAACGAAGGGTCACTAAGATAAAAAGGAAAGAGATCAATTTTGAAGAAGTTCAAGAAATAGTGCAGAGGCTCTGGGAAGCTCATCCAGAAGTATTTCTTGGATAAAGCTCCAAGGTCCAATTTTGAGGTAGGCAAGGCAGGATTTTCACACTTGGCTAAATTCCTACCAAGGAAGAGTTTTCGGCCTTTCGGCCTCCAATATTTTGGCCTTTCGGCCCCGAAAGCAAGGAGTTTTTTTTGGCCTTCAAAGATTTCATCCTTTCGGCTTCTTCAAGTTTTTTTGGCCTTTCGGCCCATGACAAGTCCAAAGTTTGGGACCTCTGAGTTTGAAGATTTTGAGAAACACCTGGGAAATTTTGAAGGCATTAAAGTTTCAGGGTAGAGGTCGGGGTCCAAAAAACTGGGGGTTTCCAGCGAGGTCACTTTTTTGAACACCAGTTAGACTCCAGATCAGATTAATGGACAACTTATGTTCATTTTGGGAAGACTCAAGGTTTCCTATCAGTTCCCACCACCAGAGATAGTTCCAGATGAAGAATCCAAGCAGGACCACCAGAATCAAGAATAAGACTCCCAATCCACAGGAAGAACTCACCTTCTTTCTCTCTCTCTTCTTTGGCAGATTTTGCCCTCTTTGCATGAGAAAATGGATTGTAAATGGATTTAGGAATCCATGCAAGTTATATAGTATCAGTTAGCAGTAGTTTCCCTTCAGTAAAGTTCTAGTTTAACCTTTGTTCTCTAGTTTAAACTCTCTGATGCCCTAACTCTAAAAATTAGAGTTGTAGATCAAAACTCTATATATTGTAATCAAAAAGCAATGTAAAGGGCCGACTTCTTAATACAATAAAGATCTACATTGGGTGCTTCATTCATGGTGTGTGAATTACTACTATCTATACGAATTTATTGAATGTATAGTTGCATAATTCTTTATTTTTAGAGAGCTCTTTGTGTTATTGTGTTTCGAATTCGTGCTACTTTTAGTTAGAGTTTGCTGTTGTATATCTACCTTGTTGTGACGAATGTGTGGAGGAGATCATCTTTGGGCTTAACGATAAATCCATCTTGTGGGTGGGCACACCTTGGTGGCTTCGCGATTTGATAGATTTTGAATATCTTGCATGAGTGAATACACCTTCTCTCCAAATGCTTGCATCCGTGGAGTAGTGAATTGTGAATTGGTCTGATTTATGCTTCGTGGGTTTTTCCAAAATCTCTCAGCATTCAATTCGCAAGAAAGGGTTTACAGTGGTTTATGTCCTTAGGATTCATTTGTTTTTTTTATATAATTCACTGTATTTCTTGTTACCCTCATCTCTTTAAATTCTAAAAATCACTATCTCAAAGAAAAAATATGTAAAGTTGCATGTTATTTACCATACCAACACTTGTTAAAATGGAAAATACCCCAAAAAAGAGAACTAACAATATTTTATAGTTTGCTATCTTGAACGTACCAGCAAAGGCCTCCTTATGAACAATCACATTTATCTTCAACTGAGTAACCAAGTAGGTTGTGACCCGACCCCAGAGAACCTTGGGAATAACTCGATTATTCTTTCAAGAGAGGAAATCGAATCTCGAGATCCTAGCAAGTTGGCTTGTGTTAAAAACAACGCTCAACAGTAAGCTCATAATACCTTTATGATCAATGTAGCTTTTCAATACCTTTGCTCCACTTCTTTCTACTCAGTGATGTTGTGCTTCTATGTTGCTCGGTTTCCATAGAATTATCTCTATTCTTCAACTTGATTGATCAGGTCTAATTGAAGTCTTCCTTCATCAGTTTCTCATTAGCATCTTCTTTAACTGTTCCCCCCTAATTCACAATGAATTAGCTTGTCTCTTTATAGACATGATTTCACCATTTCTTAGTTCTTTACTTTCTTTTTCTTGGCGTGATCCGCAATCTTAGCGAATCTTTCTTTAAAGCTTTACTTCAGTTTTATCCCGTAGATTTCTCCTTGACAACTAGAGTAAAGTAGCTTTAAATCTTTTACTTATCTTTGGCTTTAACTTGTTGATGAAAATAATATTAACAACCAGTTAACTCCTTTAGCTCTTGCCAGCTAAGTCTTTTGTCATTTCTGAACTTCAGTTCTTTTCGGTGTTTTAACTCTTTATTAGCTTCGGTCAACACTTCAGTTCTCCTCGGGCATCTCCGTTGGGGTTGTCTGTCCGTCGGGCATTACTGTGAAGTTCTACTCATCGGTAATGCTTTTGATTCTTCTCATCGGTAATACTTGTTGGGTTTCTTTTTTTGTGCATCACTGTGACTTTCCTTTTGGGTTTCTATGTCCATCAGGGTGCATTGTCCATTGGTGTTTGTAGTCACTTAGTGAATGTTGATATTTTATGCATTATTGAAAGCATAATCTTTATCTCTCTGATTCTTTGAAATCTTTGACACTTTGTATATAACCAAATCAGATTATATCAAGTTGACATCAATGACAATACAATACATTAGCTGATTTAATTTCTTGCATTAACTTTCTGCAGCTTGGTGATCATCAACTTAACATCTTCAAACATTCAATCAGTTGTAGCTCATCATAAGTATGGTTGTCAACTTGATAAATTTTGGTCATCAAGTGGACAATTCTAATTCTATTACATCATATGTTTTATTAATTCCCTTATTACTGTCTTACAAGACCTTATGGAACATTAAAATACTCCCTAAAATACCTATCCTATACTTTGAAGCCCTCGCATGGCCATTAGGCCTAAGTTGCTCAATGTGACAACATTTTATCAAAATGATTACAATGACCCAAAAATGACTGCAAATGACTTTGTAAACCTTAATTACATTATGAAATGGTCATGTAGACTTTATTAGACTTCATTATTTCATTTATACCTTATTAGACTTCATGTCTTCATGTAGACCTTTTTAGACTTTATTAATATTAGTATTGTTTACATCGATTCTCTACCCACATTTTGGATAATTAAAAATGTATATAAAATTCATCCCAATAGTATGGGCTGATCAAAATCCTTCTAAATACCAATACAAATGATTTTGGTCATTTTTTCCTTAAACAAGTGTTGTCAACTTGACAACTAAAGCTGTCAACTCATCAACTTTTGGACTCTTATTAGACTTTCTTATCCAAAACTTACAAAATTGACCACTTCCCCCATCTTTCAACCACATATAGTCTTATAAACCTCTCTCAATATCTCCAACTATTCTAACTGGTCTCCCTAACCATTATACTCATAACTCTTAACAATTTTTCAATTTTGCACTTTCATGTTGATAACATTTTTTTTGTCAATATGACAACTTTTGACATTTTTTGCAATAATTGAAATATAACCTAAAAATTGACCTTATAGGGTCTAAAAAAACTCAGACTACTATGGAATGGTTTATTTAAACTTATTACATGCTTAAACCCCTTTTGGAACAGTTTGACAACTTTTGAACCATATGACAACCTTGACAACTAATCAAAGCATACTTTGAACATTTATATGGAGGCATCAATATCCTTGGGTGCCCATGCACCATACCTTTCACTTTTGTATCATCATGTCAGGGATAGTTTCTTGTTCTTAATCAAAATTTTTGGCCTCTTCCTCATGATTAATTCATCATCATTAAAAAACTTATGTAGCTAATGAACTTTATCTCCTTATGCATTATGTTGTGATTTTCCCTCTTTTTATAGACACAATGAATGGTTTCAGATATCAATTCTTTCAAAAATGGTGGCTCCATTATATATCCTTTGAGACTATTATCCTACATTGTAATAACACTCTTTTCTTGTATTTGTAACTATGGTTTTGTATAATTGTTGCTCTTTCTTACCATTGTCGATTGTTAATCATTGGTTTATATTTCTCCCTTGGAAATGATTTTCAGGTAGAAATGGTAGGATACCATCTATCTTTCCTAAATCCTCTTTATAAAAAGGGGATCAATGTCCTTTATCTTCAATCGAATAAGGGGTGCAAAAGGTTTCTTTTCATCCATTGGGTATAGCAATTTAGTGGTATACCATTGGAAGAGAGAAAAGACATTGATACCCTTTGGATAAAGAGGCTTTAGAACATAAATATGATATCCTACCATTTCTACCTGAAAAAACATTTCCAAGCGATCATAGATGCTCTATCCTACCACAGACATGTGTGTGGTCCTTATCATAGCCTTAACACAAGCTCTATCTCATGAGGTTGTCGTGGACCCAGCTGATATGGATTGACCCATAATAACTTCCACATTCTACATTGAAAAAGTATCATATCTCCCTCTTCAAGAGTGGGTTATTCGTTACTTCCATGTCTTGTTGTATTTAGTTGTATGTACCTCTAATTGTTTATTGTCTACTATATAATCTTTAGCATATGTATCATGTGACTTGTGTAAAATGATTGACCTTCATATAAGATGTAAGCTAACATTGGATAAACGCGTGGAATTTTTTCTTGCTCAAGGGGGTCATGTTTTTATGATGATGAGAGGATAGATGACATTAAGGTGCCCTTGACATACAAACATCTATAGAAACAATGGATACCCAAGGAACTTCCTCTAATAATTACTGATTTTTGTGTTAATGATATGATATATCACATAGCACCATCCTCATTACAAGGTTTGGGCCTATTTTCCATGGATGACATAAAGGTCTGTTACAAAAAAAATTCTGAATTAATGGAGTATGTCAGACCCTGTTACATTTACAAATATTGGATGCAGCTTGTCTGATATAAATGAAGTATGCGTAGGTATGCACTGTCAGCAAATTATATACAGTTGAAAGATAAGGATCAAACTAAAAGAGAGGATGTGTACATTGACGGAAAGCCAAAAGCAACAAGGAATATTGTATAGTTTATAAACTAATACATGACCTGTGTCAACTAATAGGAAACCCAATTTCATATTTGAGGCATGCGAGGGAAATCGTGTATTCATATGTCGATAGAATCAATAAGTGCAAAGGAAAAGTTGTTAATCGGTTACAATTTGAATTACATAGATATAACAGAGTTACTATCATGGGGGTGGTATGTAATATATACCATTACATCAAACCTCCAATTAATGAATCCAATATACCATTGATTATTTAGTTTTTTTCGTAAGTCTATTGATTTCATTTTACTTATGTTTTTTATATTTTTTTTCATAGAGTGACATTGATTGTAGGGGGACAATCTAAGCCATACCATAGATCAGGATGTGCCTTCGGGTACTTCTTCCTAGTAGGTACACCTCATTATAATTGTAAAAATTAGATACAAGCAAAATTTTATATTATTATATTATTTTCTTTATGGTTTTGGATTAATTTTGATAGTGCTACTAAGATTATTGTCACAGGTGGATGCACCTGAAGGCACTTATTCCCAGCAGGTAAACCTCATTGTAATTGTTATATTATTATGTTCTTTTCTTTATGGTATTGGATTAATTTTCTTTATGGTTACTAATATTATTGTTAGGGGTGGATGTTTGAGGAAAGACACCTGCAATACTTGACAACTTCCAAACAATGTTGGACACACTATTATGTGATGATGACATCGCATATTTCCCAAACTTTTCTGAAACAATAAAAAGTTTGCAAAAATAATAATCAAGAAATGGTTAAATTTTTATTCATAAAGCCTCAAACTGATGAAATACAAGAGAGGATGAAACAATTGGAAAAAAATCATAGAACTTGGAAGTAAGCTGTCATGAAAGCTTTAATTATAGCATAAGTTCATTCATGGTTTATATTTTATACTCTTTTATGTCATTAACTAAAATATGTACATGTTCTTTTTAGATAATTTTTTTCATCCTCATGATGTTGTTGGCCATGATCAGAGTGCTCCATGTAGTTTAGGTGTTGTCCATGTTGTTGTGCATACACCACCTCATATTATTTCATGTTCATGTTGTTTCGTTACTGTGTTATTGCTCATATATTTAAAGTATTGTTTAAGGTACTTCAGGTATTGTCCATGTTGATCTTGTGCATACACAACTCAGTTGTTCCCATCATCCGCAACACGCAGCATCCAGGCATCAAATAGTACACCAAATTGTGTAGCAGAACATGTAGCTGAGGATGCAGAGGCCACTATTAGTGATGTTTTAGTAGCATTTCCTAGATCTTCCCGTATTGCTAGTACGGGAACATTACTGGTCACATTAGTGGTGACTGATTATTTTACTCCCATAAAGATAGAAAAGGTTCCAGGTACTTTAAAATTAATTATATATAGTCCAGTTGTAATTTATATATTGATCTCTCTTTAGACTAATGATCCCATGATGTTTTTTGTAGGAAATGATTTTTTAATAAACATCAAAATGACCATACATTGGATATCTTTGGGCCCACCATACATACATGGTGGAATACCCAAAATGAACAATTAAAATATGAACTCATAATTTGTTTAATTCTATTGTTCAGAAATACATTCAACATAACCAAGGTCCTTCATAAAGTTGGCATATATCTAATTATGTGAGGCACCAATATAGGACACATTTAGAGAAGAAAAAAAGTACGAGTGTCCCCCCATGATTCCAGAGAGGGAGTGGAAGGACCTTATTTTTTATGGAAATGAGAAAGCAGAAAATAAAAAAGGACATACACCACCGGGCGAAAGAAGATATGTGATACTATCAACAATGTAATTATGTATTGATTACTTTTTATTTTTACATAACCTAACATATTTCTTCATAAAATTATTTTTCCATTAGTACACTTAGTGAAAAACATTGACAGAGATCACCGGAAGATTACAAGCATTACCGGCAAACAACAAAGCATACCCGACAGAACACACAGGTCATGAAAAATGCTAAGTATGAAAGTGAAAAGCATACTGGTGACCACAAGCATCACCAGCGACACATTTTTCAGAACTAACCTGAAAGGAACAGAAAAGGCATACCCGATGACAAGTTCAAGAAAGGAACACCGATGACCAAGAAAATCGACCGTCAGAACCAACAGACAAATAAAGAACCCGCAAATTGTGGGTCTAATTTTTACACGACGGATAAAGCAATGTAATTCTATTTATAGAGTTTTATTTTGTTTTAAATTATAATTTGATGGTCATGCAAGATTAATGTAAATGATTTAAAGCATCCTAACGGATCTAAAACATATCTAACTAAAGATCAAGGTCAAGTTGTAAACCTTGGATCTAGAGTTAACTTGTGATGCATGAATCAAGAATTGAACCTAATTTAGTATAAATAGATGTTCATACTCAATTGTGAAAACATGAATTCTTATTATAAATAACCACGAAAAGAATCTAAGGAGCAGAAGGCAGAATTCATGCAAAGTTCAGAAACATAATACATCAGTTGTTAAGAACACACAGAGGCTACCGACGAGTAGATAAAGGTATTATTCAATCATGGAAGGATTATTACTTATATGTATGAAGCTTTATATGATCTGTTATCAGCAATTGAAGATTGCACATATCATCAGATCAAAGACTTATGTATTTTCATTCTAACAAATGCATCACATCTAAAATCCTTTTGTAGAAGGTGGACTTAACCGTTCTTTCCAAATCTCTTAACAGAGTGCACACTTAACAGTGTTGCTAAAGCTTCAAACAAAGTAGATCTTAATAGGTCTCCACTG
>MU226014.1:2936951-2952172 GCA_018584345.1 Thuja plicata
GATCTAAAACATATCTAACTAAAGATCAAGGTCAAGTTGTAAACCTTGGATCTAGAGTTAACTTGTGATGCATGAATCAAGAATTGAACCTAATTTAGTATAAATAGATGTTCATACTCAATTGTGAGAACATGACTTCTTATTATAAATAGCCACGAAAAACATCTAAGGATTAGAAGGCAAAATTCATGCAAAGTTTAGAAACAGAATACATCAGTTGTCAAGAACACACAGAGGCTACCGACGAGCAGATAAAGGTATTATTCAATCATGGAAGGATGATTACTTATATGTATGAAGATTTATAGGATCTGTTATCAGCAATTGAATATTGCACATATCATCAGATCAAAGACTTATGTAGTTTCATTCTAACAAATGCATCACATCTAAAATCCTTTTGTAGAAGGTGGACTTAACCGTTCTTTCCAAATCTCTTAACAGAGTGCACACTTAACAGTGTTGCTAAAGCTTCAAATGAAGTAGATCTTAACGGGTCTCCACTGTAATACTCCTAACATGGTAGGTCATCAGAAGTGACCAATTGTAAGCCTTAACTGGCCCCTTCTTATCTGCAGATAGTAAAGTTTTGTGGGTAACAATCCCCACCGCAGTTTTTACTTCCTTAACAGGGGTTTTCTGCGATATCATATCTTGTGTCATGTGTTATCTATTTTCATGAATGTTTCTGTTATGATTACATACTAAAGAATTTATGATATGATTGCATATGCATAAAGAAAGATGAACAGTTAGATAAGATAATTTACAAACTGATGATCAAGGGTTAATGGGCTAACCAAGAAAAGTTTTAGAGGTACTGATTCACCCCTCCCCTCTCAGTACATCATCTCAATATAATTCCAACATTTCAAAATTTTCATAGGTTTCCTAACACATCAAAGGCAATGAAGGCAAGACTAGAAAACACATGCATCACAAACTTGGCTCTGGTGGTTATATGAAAGTTTCTGCATGAATTATAAGTATCAATAAATGAAATATCGCACCAAAATAATAGATTGCAAATAATTATTTTTTGATCACATAATAGGAGCAAAATTTATGATATTGTGCAAAAATGTAGGGCTCTAAATTCACCAGAGCTCCCACAAAAGATGAAATGAAGCTTTCCTTCCACCAAGGCTATGGAGTTGTAGCTGAATGCCTAAGAGAATCGACTGGGAAAACACAAGCTTCCAGTGCATCTGTCACGCAAGTAAATAACCTAAATGAAGATTATTTATAATTGAATACTTGAGAAATAATCTATTCGATATTAATTTCCACCATAAAGTGACTATATTTATTCAAAATAAGCAAGAAATGAAACAATGCACATGACATTGGAATGCATCCTGCAGAGGTTGCAGAACAACCTGCACATGATGAAGTTCGTGGTGTGCATCCTGGTACTAGAGGTATTCATGTGCTATACAATTTTTTTATGTTGTTAATAATATAATTAAACATCTTTAATTGCAATTGGTGTAGTAATTAATGTAGCCTTTTTTTTTAGAGCATGTAGAGCATGGTGAACAAGTGGAGCATGATCAGACTACACAACATCAGGAATGTGATATACCCCCATCAGGTAAAGAAGATGAGGCTAGATGACATGATCATGAAGTTGATGTGGCCCCATTAGGTAAAGAGCACCCTTATAATGTTATTATAATTAATGAAATACTTGTAAGAATAATAACAAATATTATGAATTTAACCCATTTCTTTGTTATTGCAGTGGACCCCCCTTTGCATATGCCTCCATGTTGTGATTAATTGAATAGGAATAGAGCATGAACAGAGGGCACAACACCTAAAGAGGGGTAAAATGATGAAGTTGATGCTCCACTTAGTCTTTTCTTAGCTAAAAAAACAAAAAAAGAAATGAGTTTAATCATATTATGTGCTAATGAATGAATTTTATGTTTTATGGATGTAACTATGTGTTAATGAATATTACTTAATGATATGTGTTAATGAATTTTATTGAATGTTATGTGATAATGAATGTTATATGATAATGAATGAATGTTATATTTTAATAATGGGTGAAAGAATGAATGAATGTTATATGTTAGCAAGGAATTTAGAATGATGTTAAGGGGGGATGGGCCAAATGAGCTTCCACCTTCACGTGGTTGGCCCTATTAAGTAGATAATATAAAACTATTCTTGAAACTAAGAGAAGCTCAATAAGGTAACACACTTTTCAATATTTCATTATGCTCTATTGTTAATGTTATTGAATAATATGTATTGAATCTTAACTGCAGGGTCTAACAGAGCCAACACGAACAACATCACAAGAAGTTACTTAGTGGAGACCGTCATAGGTAAGGTCCTTGATTTAGATTTTTTTTTTATATTTATATTGATGATTACGTAGGTGAATATTCATTTAAATTTTTAAAAGGGTAGTCACATCATCCCAAACTCCATTCCATGCTCACCTTCCATAATCCAAGTTGAACCCATTGATGACATGTAATTGATTGAATGTTTGAAGATGTTAAGTTGATCACCAAAATGTAGAAGGATAATGCAAGACATTAAATCAGTTAATGGATTGTATTGTCATTGATGTCAGCTTGATATAATCTAATTGGTTATAATCAAAGTGTTAAAGACTTCAGGGAATCAAAGAGAAAAACATTATGCTTTCAATAATGCATAAAAGACAAGTATTCACAATGTGACTACAAACACTGATGGTCAGTGGAACCCGACGGATAGAGATCACCGATAGTCAATTCACAGAGATGCCCAAGCAAGAACACTGACGAGCAGAATCACAAGCATACCCGACGGCCAGAAACATAGTGTAAACTGACGGAGAAGTCCGAGGAGAACTGGAGTGTTGACCGATGCTATCAAAGAGTTAAACACCGAAATTAACTTGAGTTCAGAAATGACAAAATATCTAGCTAGCAGAGCTAAATATAGAGTTAACTGGTAGTTATCATTGTTTTCATTGACAAGATAAGCCAGAGATAAGTAAATAATTTAAAACTATTTTGTCCAGTTGGCAAGAAGATCTAAGTGAGATAAAACAAGAGTTTTTCTTTAAATCTAATTGGTGAGAATTGAGGATTACGCCAAGATCAAGAAAATCAAGAACCTAACAATGGTGATATCATGTATATAAAGAGACAACTCAATTCATTATGAATTGGTGTGGGTGAATGAATGGAAAGAGGATGTTGAAGAGCAAATTCATACAGTGTTGATAAATCAAGCTAAGGAAAGAGCTAAAGTTTTCTGTGGACACCGAGCAACAGAGCACAACATCACCGAGCAGAATCAAAGTAGAGAAAAGGTATAAATAGAGTTATATTGATCAGAATATTTTTATGAGATTACAATAGATCTGAAAAATCTGCAAGTATAAGTTGTATACGTGAACATATCATACTATTTTAGTTTAACCATTGATTCATAAATTCTCTTAACCGAGCGGGATTTAAAGATCCTTTCTATATTGAGATACATCATAGGGAGTATCAAAAACTTTGATCATGAAGATAACATGAGATGCCAGATACCAATTGACAGGCCAAGTGAGTGTTTGATCAAAGATGGTAGCATAGAGATGCCTAATATCAAGTGACAGACTAAAATTTTAAATCTTCTAACAAGGTCACACCCAACAGTGTGTTTGTATCCTTTAACAGGGTTGGCTCTTCATCGAGCTCACTTTAGAAGAGTGAAAATTTTGGGTAACTGGCCCAAGTGGTTTTTCTCTTAACAGGGTTTCCACGTTAAAAATTCATGTGTCAATGTGTTTATGAGTCATTACTTTAGTGTTTTGCATTACACTTAACTTAATTGGATTGATCGGTATACTCTAGATTATTTACTATCTTTTAGTATATTAATAGAGTGTTATTCCGTAAACATATAGTAGAAGGTTTTACAAAGAATTCCAAGCAATAGTAATTTGATATAAGTATTTGGAGGCATTCATCTTATAGGACTGAAGATAACTAGAGATATAATATTGTGGTACTAAGTTTTAAGGGTTGGTTATTAGAATATTTTGAGGCCACTGATTCACCCCCCACCCCCCTCTCAGTTATTACTAACAATTGGTATCAGAGCTTGTGTGCTTAGAAAGGGAGTTTAACAGCTCAAGAAAAAAATCACAAGATGAACAGATGAGATGTGCCCAAGTTGAATAAAGACAACTTTGCATCATGGAAAAGAAGAATAAGAATCCACCTATCAGGTATTGGAAATAATATTGTTCAATACTTAGATACTGAATATGTGTTGCCTACAGGACCTCACACTCTTGAGAAATTAAGAGTAAAGCATGAGAATAACTACATGATGATAGAACTTGAATCATCACTCTCCGATGTTGAGTTTGAAGATGTCAAAACCAGCACCTCTACAAAGAAAATGTGGGATAAGTTGAAGCTTGTACATGGAGGAGATGCCAATGTACTAAGAGCAAAGGAAGAAATCCTAAGAGGTAGGTTTCATGACCTAAGGATGAAAGAAGGAGAAAACATTACTCAGTATAGCTGCACAATCAAAGAGGTAGTAAATGTTATCCGAGGAGTTGGAGGTGTCCTTGAAGAGGAGACAGTGGTAAGAAAAATATTAAGAACCTTATTGCATGTATATGCTATTAGAGTTTCTTCCATTCATGAAATGAGAGCAGTTGCAAACAATACAGTTACTCTAGATAGTCTGATTGGTAGACTAATTTCATTTGAGATGAATAAATTTGATAATAGTGTCTTACCATCTAAAGATTCTGCATTCAAATCTTCTCTAAAGATAAGTAACTCAAGTCATAGACATGCTATTAGAAATGATAGTGACAGTGATAATGAAGATTAAGGACTTGATGAAATTGAAGCACTAATGGCCAGAAGATTGCAGAGAGGCAAAGGCAGATACAAAGGTAAATTACCACTTGTATGTTTCAATTTTAAAGAGGTTGGACACTTTGCTGCAAGATGTCCAAACCGAAGAAAAGATGACAGAGGAAATGACAGATCATTTGAGATGAAGTTTGATAAAGGTGATAATAGAGATTACCGAAGCAACTGACAATCTGAAAAGAGAGATACCTGAGACTACAAGGACAAAGGGAAGAAAGCTTGTTACCTAGCCAAGAACATAACTGATGACACTGATGCCAAATTAGAAGAAGACATCGAGATGGTATTTGTAGCCATGAAGGATGATTCAGATGATGATGAAGAAAGGTATGTAGAAACTGCACTCATATCTAAAGTTAGTAAAAATTATGTCTGGATCATAAATAGTGGCTGCACTCACCATATGACCAATTATAAACAAAAGTTTGATAATTTTAAATACTATAATGGTGGTTTAGTGAGAATGGGAAATGATACACCTTGTCTAGTTGAAGGTAAAGGAACCATAATGTTGAATAACCTTATAAAATATGAAAATTCTTACTGGGTTAAGGGACTAAATTACAATTTGTTAAGTGTTTCTCAGTTGAACAATTCAGGACATAGAGTAGCATTTGAAAATAAGAAGACAAAGATCTACAATGAATCAAGAAGTTTGATTGGTACCGGTGAGCAGACAAAAGGTAACCTTTTCTATCTTGATGACACTAACACCACTTATTTAATGGCTAGAAATGAATACATATGGTTTTGGCACAAAATATTGTGTCATGTGAACTTTGAAAACATGATAAAGATAAGCAACAAAAGGAATGTTAGAGGCTTACCAACAATGACTAAGCATGAGCATATCATGTGCAAGAATTGTCAAAAAGGTAAGATGACAAAGTCTAGTTTCAAGAGTAAAACCCATAATATACTGCAACTATAGAATTTGTCCATACAGATCTATGTGGACCCATGAGGACAGAGAGCTACTATGGAGATAGGTATTTTATTCTCTTTGTTGATGATTTTTCTAGAATGATGACAGTCATGGTTTTAAAAGATAAATCAGAAGCATTTAAGATGTTTAAATGGTAAAAAGCTATGGTATAAAAACAAAGTGAAAAGAAATTGAAATTCTTAAGGTCAGATAGAGGAGGGGAATTTACTTTAGAAGAATTCACTAACTATTGCAATGAGCATGGAATTAAAAGACAGGTTTCTGCACCAAGGACACCACAAAAAAATAGAATTGTTGAAAGGAGAAACAGATCAATTGTTGACTGTGCAAGAACATTGATGATTGAGAATTTAAGCATCACTCAAATTTTTTGGAGGGAAGTTGTCAGTACTATTGTCTACACATTAAACAAAGTACAATTGAAGAAGGACACAAAGAAGACACCCTATGACCTTTGGTACGGTCATACACCCAATATAAGTTACTTCAGAATCTTTGGTAGTCAATGTTATATATTGAAGGATAATAGAAATGGAAAAATTGACTTCAAAAGTGAAGAAGGTATCTTCCTAGGGTATTCAACCAAAATCAAGGCTTATAAATGTCTTAACAAGTCATCTAACAAAATCATTGAAAGTGCAAATGTGAAAATAGATGAATCTGTAGAAAAGAATGACAAGGAAAGAAAAAAGGAACCAGAGGACTACAACAGGCTTGTTTATATAGAACCTGACACTCTACCTGAGAAATAGTGTGTCACTCTCGAGCATCATAACATTGCACCCGAGCATCAGGCTGCAATTACTAATGATCAGGATAATCCTCAAGATGATGTTCTGAATAATGGAGATGAGAATGAAGGTGAAGAAGATATTGAAAATGATGAAGATAGAGCTGAACCAAAACTTCCCAAGTATGTTAGAAGACATCATCCATAGAATCAAATCATAGGAGACAAGAAGGCTGGAAAATGAATAAGAAGTAAGTCACTTAACACCAGATGTTTTCTTTGTGATTTTGAGCCTAAATCTATTAACAGTACACTTGATAATGAAGAATGGGTCAGTGCTATGAATGAAGAAATAGAAGTGATTGAGAAGAACAATACATGGCCACTAGTACCGAGACCAGAAGACCAGAATGTCATCAGTACCAAATGGATATTCAGAAACAAGTTGAATGAGAATGGAGAAGTCACTAGAAACAAGGCAAGATTAGTATGCAAGGGATATGCACAAGAAGAAGGTATTTATTATGGAGAAAGCTTTGCACCCGTTGCTAGACTAGGAGTTAGAATATTACTTGCTTATGCTGCATTTAAAGGATTCAAGGTATACCAAATGGATGTCAAATTTTCATTCCTAAATGGAATACTAGAAGAAGAGGTATACATTGAACAACCAGAAAGGTTTATTAATCCATACAAGAGAAACATGGTATGTAGACTACACAAAGCCTTTTATGGATTGAAACAAGCACTGAGAGCCTAGTATGAAAGACTTCACTCATCTCATTAGCATAAAATTTGTTAGAAAAAGTGAAAATAGAAATCTATACTTACAAGAAGATACCGATGGTAACATTTTGATTGCTGAAATTTTTGTTGATGATATCATTTTTGGGGGAAATGAATTGTTATGCAAATCCTTTGCTAATGAAATGAGCAAGGAATTTCAAATGTCTATGTTTGGGGAGATCAAATTCTTTCTTGGTATACAGATTCTTCAACAAGATGCAGGCATATACATCACTCAGTCCAAATACATCAAGGAAGTGCTGAAGATATTCAAGATGGAAGATTCCAAACTAGTTGGAACACCTATGGCTACTGGATGCAAGCTGACAAAAGAAGACAAGACAAATGAGGTAAATCAGACCTTATATAAATCAATGATTGGAAAACTAATGTGTGTTGTTCATACCATACCAGATATAGCACATGCAGTGGCGATAGTTGCAAGATTCTCAGCTAATCCCAAAGAATCACATATGATTGGTGTCAAAAGAATTATGAGATATCTGAAGAACACTGAGGACTATGGTTTATGGTACAAAAGAGAAGGAAAATTTGAGCTACAAGTCTATACAAATGTTGATTGGGCTGGAAACATTGATGACCAAAAGAGCACAACTAGGGGAGAATTCTTCATGGGTGATAGACTTGTCACATGGATAAGCAAGAAGCAAGGATGCATCTCTCAGTCAAATGCAGAAGCAGAATATGTGGTTGTTTCTACAAATTGCTCTAATATTGCATGGATCAAACAACTACTGGAAGGTATGCATATGAAGATCCTTGAACCAGTAATTATCTATTGTGATAATACCAGTGCAATAAACATTTCTAAGAATCCAGCCATGCATGATAAGACTACGCATATTGCTATCAAGTATCACTATCTGAGAGAACAAGTGCAAGCAAAGGAAGTGACACTAGAATATGTTCAATCAAAGGAACAATTAGCTGATATATTCACAAAGCCATTACCAAAGGATACATTTGAGTACCTGAGATAGAGACTAGGGGTCCAACCCTTCTCTATCAGTCAGTAATCTGACTAGCAGGTTGCATCAGCCTATACCAAATCTGAAGATCATTCATGTTGATGCAAACACTGAGATGAACAGCAAAAGATATATATGTACATAGCAAGGTACATATCTGCACTAGAAACATTGTATTGTTGATGGATAGGGAAATTCAAGGAATATATTATGCAAAGGAATAGAACATGATATAAATGAGAAATCAAGGAGAATATTTTTTGTTTGGCATTGTTGTCAAAGGGAGAGATGTTCTCATTATCATAAAAAAAAGAGAGAGATTTGCTTTATCATACAAAGGAAGAGATGATTTCATTATCAAAAGGAGAGATATGATAAAGGAAAATATTATATCATTATCCATGAAGAGAGGTTCCTAAGAATCAGAAGGAAGAGTTAATCAATATTCTAAAGGAGATAAATTGATTACATGTGAAATATCCATCTAAGGGAGAGAAGTAACAAAGGGAGAGAGTTCATAAAAAGAGAAAAATTATTGTCAAAAGAAAAAGAGATTATCAAGAGGAGGAACAGTCAAGGCAGAGCACATATTAGAATAGAGATATCAGATGATACATCTATCTAGAGAAGGGATTGAAGTTCGAAAACAACCACTCTGCATGAAACAAATCTAAGCTATTTTTGAACTTACCGAGAGCCAGACATTTGTAATAGATACATTAGGAAAGCTTGATGAAATTGTATATTTCATATTGTATTAGTAATAGTATAGTATTATAATGTAGTATGTTTCCATCAATGCCAAAGGGAGAGATTGATGACATGTAATTGAATGAATGTTTGAAGATGTTAAGTTGATCACCGAAATGCAGAAGGATAATGCAAGACATTAAATCAGTTAATGGATTGTATTATCAATGATTTCAACTTGATATAATCTAATCAGTTATAATCAAAGTGTCAAAGACTTCAGAGAATCAAAGAGAAAAAAATTATGCTTTCAGTAATACATAAAAGACAAGTATTCACAATGTGACTACAAACACCGATGGTTAGTGGAACCCGATGGATAGAGATCACTGATAGTCAAGTCACGGTGATGCCTAAGCAAGAACACCAATGAGAAAAATTACAAGCATACCCAACAGCCAAAAACATAGTGTAAACCGACGGAGAAGTCTGAGGAGAACTGGAGTGTTGATCGACGCTATCAAAGAGTTAAACGATGAAATTAAATTGAGTTCAGAAATGAAAAAATATCTAGCTGGCAGAGCTAAATATAGAGTTAACTGGTAGTTATCATTGTTTTCATCGACAAGATAAGCCAGAGATAAGTATATGATTTAAAGTTGTTTTGTCCAATTGGCAAGAAGATCTTAGCGAGATAAAACAGGAGTTTTTCTTTAAATTTAATTGGCGAGAATCATGGATCACGCCAAGATAAAGAAAATCAAGAACCTAACAACGGTTATATCATGTCTATAAAGAGAAATCTCAATTCATTACGAATTGGTGTGGGTGAATGAATGAAAAGAGGATGTTGAAGAGAAACTTCATACAATGCTTATCAACAAGCTGAGGAAAGAGCTAAATATTGTTGCATACACCGAGCAACAGAGCACAACATCACCGAGCAGAATCAAAGTGGAGCAAAGGTATAAATAGAGTTATATTGATCACAATAGTTTTATGAGATTATAATAGATCTGAAAATCTGCAAGTATAAGTTGTATATGTGAAAAAATATACTGTTTCAGTTTAACCATTGATTCAGAAAGTCTCTTAACCGAGTGGGATTTAAAGATCCTTTCTATATTGAGATACATCCTGAGGAGTATCAAAAAAATTTGATCATGAAGATAGCATGAGATGCAAGATACCAATTGACTAGCCAAGTGAGTGTTTAATCAAAGATGATAGCATAGAGATGCCTGATATCAAGTGACAAACTAAACTTTTAAATCCTCTAACAAGGTCACACCTAACAGTGTGTTTGTAACCTTTAACAGGGTTGGCTCTTTAGCGAGCTCACTTCAGAAGAGTGAAAATTTTGGGTTACCGGTCCCAAGTGGTTTTTCCCTTAACAGGGTTTCCATGTTAAAAATCCATGTTTCAATGTGTTTATGAGTCATTACTTTAGTGTTTTGCATTACACTTAACTTAATTGGATTGATCAGTATAGTCTAGATAATTTACTGTCTTTCAGTAAATTAATAGGCTATTATTCGATAAACATATAGTAGAAGGTTTTACAAAGCATTCTGAGTAGTAGTAATTTGATATAAGTATTTGGAAGCATTCATCTTATAGGACTGAAGATAACAAGAGGTATAATATTGTGGTACTAAGTTTTAAGGGTTGATTATTAGAATATTTTGAGTCCACTGATTCACTCCCCCNCCTCCCCCCCCCCCCCCCCCCCCCCCCCGCTCTCAGTTATTACTAACACCCCTATGGATGCTCCTATTAGGACCACTCCACTAAGGCATTTTGGACCAACATCTTATTTTAGTGTTCCCATTGGCTATCATGAAGAAATATTGGTTGTTTAATTTTTTATCAAACACAAATAAGCTAATTAGGAACATTTCATTCTTGACCTCAAGGCATAAGGATCAACTTAATTCCTTCAATATTTTAACATAAATCATCTCTAAGGAAAATAAGCATCCATTTGATCACATGGCCTTCAATCACTCATGTTTACATTCAAACAATGAAGTAAATAATACAACACCTAATGCCCTTTAAGAATGTTCAAAACACTAAACACCTTACTGCAGCTAATGAGCCTTCAACACCTTCATTCTATTCAAAACCAAAAAGATAACCTTCAATTCCTGAAACCAACTTTATCTCTGCACCTAAGTCCTTCATTTGGATATATGGAGACAACATATAAAATATTGGGATCCTAGTAAAGGATGAGGTAAGTTGTCCATTGGAAGGGAAAGAGTGCAAAGAGAATCATGGGCCCTTCCAAAATTACACTAAAACTGTAATGTTTCCTTCATTTGCATTCAACAAAACAATGTCTTCCAAGACAAATCCCCACTTCATTTTGGTAGATACAACTTATCACATCATCGATCACAACTCATTTATTTCTTCTAATGACCCACGTTGGTCAGGCCTCAAGAATTAGGTTTGCACAACACACTAACCCTCACAAAAATCTTCTCCAATCCAACCAATACTTATCCGTTGGTTCACCAAAATTTGGTCATATCATTATTGATTTCATTGTTCTTCATAACTAATCACCAATCCTTTATGCATCTACTCAACTGCTTATAGGTTTCATCAACTCACTAAATCTGCAAATGAAATTCTCCACTCACAAATTAGGCTTTCACAATGCCCACCAATTCTGTCAACATATAGACATCTAGTATGACTTCCCCCTTTCACAAACTCTTAGCAAAACCCTTACACTACATCTGCCCATAAATCCTTATCTTGGACCAGCTCTTGACCTTGGTCTTCTAACTCTTTCCCCCTTCTAAAGGCTCTTCTCTTAATGCATATGATGTCCTAAGAAACCCTTAGGTATAACACTATCCAAATATCAAACATCTAATCCTCAACTCTGTCAACTATGATAGTTTATCCCATTCTGTAGAGACATTCACAACTTAAACAAAAATGAAGTGCTCCTTATTCAAAAATCACTTAGACACTTTTAAAACTATCCTTCACATGTTCTCAGACTAACATCTCTCTTACCAATGACATGCATTGGTCAAACTCCCTAAACAGACTGAATTCCTATAATTTTGTCCAGTATGAGACAAAATTAAGACATTCCACTTATTGGATCTGCGTGCCCTTTGTTGCATAGTCCCTTGGATACAAATGGAATTTCATAAAACTATTTAAAACCCTTTGTTAATGAGTCTGTTGCAAGGGTTTTCTTATATTTTTGTTTGTACCCAGTGGAAAAATTTGATCCTTGGTTCATTTTAAAGTAGATTCACAGTGCTTTCAAATGTATTTGGTCTCGCATCTAATGGTTAATTTATGGATTTTTATTTAAGTTGGAATGATGATGACAAGACTGTTGATTTTGGATGAGTAGATTAAAGGCTTTGGCATGGACCGATCAACATACTAGGACATTGGAGAAGAATTCAAATGAATTGAGAAAGGTATAACCTTGAAATTATATTGACTAATTAAGTTTGTTGAGGTAATTAGGTTTATGGATGGACTGTGACCACAATGCCTAATAGGCCTTGATGTTCGACTACAAGGGTAAGAGTTGAAGAATCAAAGTAATGTGTTCCTTGGGAGAAATATACTGAGATATGATGGAATGTGTTTTTAATGCCTTATAAATAGTAATGTATGAATATTGGTAGGATGCTTGTGTCTTGATAAGATGTATATGTGAACCTAGAATGATTATTGTGACCTGATTATGCCTCTAACATATTGAAGATATTGTGTTGAAGACTGAACTCCATGGTTGATTTGGGGTTATTGATGGTTGTTCCATGATGCTCTACATCAATATCACTAACATCCTATCATCATAGCAATATCATTCCCCAAATAATCAATACATCCTTCCCATTCAATTATTCAAGGTCACATACACAACTCATTTCTAATCCAAGATACAAAAATTGTTCAACAAGTGTTTACCTGCATACCCTTAAACTATATCTACATGATTCCTCCATATCTCTTTCTAACAACATAGAAACATTACTCTTGACAACATCATTCAACTTACCATCAATCACACTCTTGGAATTCAAAAATTACTTCTAATAACTTTGTAATGTTCTCTGTCGTTGTCCTATTATGACAATCATCTATCTAATCCACAAGAATGAGTAAGAGATAAACTTTTTCTTCCTAGTTCCTCAGTGTCATATAATCAATGTATTTCCATCAACCTTATATCAAGGATCAATCAAAAAAAATGGTGATTATTATAGGACTGCCATCATCAAGAAATATAACTATGTTTTCCAAAACACTTCCAATCATACCTTCAACCTCTTCATTAATCCACCATCCATGTCTATTTCCAAATTCCAAAAGATCATGATTTTTAAATAGTTAGAATGCAAGATATTAACAAACTCTTGTAAACAAGTCTGTTACTGAGGGTTTTAAGATATTTTTTACAAAACCTAGTGGATCTCTTACCATCCGTCACAAAAATACTCAAATATTCTCTAAAGGATAGGTAGTTCACTATGTTACATATCTCAATCAAAGTAAAAGTGAAAATAATACATTCTCTAATGTGAATGTGCACCACCCACCCAAAAGGCATCACCATACCGATCAACTTGTACCATTGCACCTATACACTACTAGGAACTTCAAGTTCACCCAACATTCTCCAATGCTCAAGATTCTTCATGTGGCCTTATGGTGATCCCTTATATCCTAAGTTCTCCTGCACCATACTCCCAGACTTTAAAAAGTTTCCAAGTCCCTTGGAAACACCTGCAAAACAAAGTATTATAAAACATAACCTTCATTTTAACCTTTGGCTTGTATGTGTCCTCTTTTTGCAATCATGTCTTGGTTTGTCCTTCTACCTCTTGGATCTTCCTTATACCTTTTATCTTCACTTTAGGCTTTCCTCCCCTTGGAAAAATGTACACCATCTACTGCTCCCAACTGTCAATCATCTTCATCATGATCAACATCTCTAGTACTATTGTATACACCTACAACTTCATTAAAACCTCTTCCCAAAGACACATCTCGTCATACTCCATCTCCATGCTTGGAGAGTACACAAACTCCTTGGCCTTCTTATGGCCTACTACCATTACCAACTCACTCTTGGTCTCCCCTTCCATTGAGACCAACTTATCCTCTATCAACTGATCCTTTTCTTCATGTCATTCCTTTTGGCATTCCAACTCATCACTTAATTCCTTGGCTCACTAGTAAATTTGACCTCAAATTTTGACGAAACTTGGTCGAAATTTCGACAGTAATTGGTCAAATTTACGACCAAAAATTTCGTCGGTCTTTTTTTGTCAAATTTTTGACGTATTTATAATTCATCAAAATTTTGACCAAAAAAAAGGTCAAAATTTTGACTATAGCCTAGGCTTAAAATTGTCGTCATTTTTTTAGTGAATTGGTCAAAATTTCGACCAATACTTCCACAACGATTGGTCGCAAATTTTGACCAATGCACTAAAAATTTTGATGGGAATTCTATACTTTCCACCAAACCAATGGTCGAAATTTCGACCATTGTATTGGTCGAAAGCATGGCATTCTCGTCATTTTTTAGTATATTGGTCAAAATTTGCGACCACTCGTTGGTGGAAATTGGTTCTGGAGTTGGTCGAAATTTTGACCAATAGCTGGTGGAAATGAACCGTGGCATTGGTCGAAATTTCGACCAATGTTAATTTTTTTTTTTAAAATTTTTTTTTTTTTTTTTTAAAATTCTATTTGTATTCAACTGTGTAGTTTTTGGGAAAAAAGAGCGCCAAATCAAATACCATAAACAAGTTGCATTCAATATTTACCAATAAGCTGAAGCATTCTTTATATCTTTATCAAAATCTTTCAATAGCAATAAGAGCTGAGGGCACACGCCTACCATAGTCGATATTAACTGTCAATAAAGTGGGGTTTGACACAACACCAGCAGAGTACAGTTCTATTCTAGTTCACAATCTTATCTCAATTTTTCATAGGTATCTATCTTTGATAAGGAAGATATTCATAAGAAATCGAGGGAAATTTAGAAAATATACATTTTGAAAAAGCCCTTGCACCATCTATTGCTAATAGAAGGTTGTTTTACAAACTTAGATTAATGGCAAGCAGACAAACCCAGAAGGTTGATGAACAAGTTCTCAATATCACAATATCATTTAATT
>MU226014.1:2952272-3005068 GCA_018584345.1 Thuja plicata
AATTTCGACCAACACGGGCATAAAAGTAAAAAAAAGAAAAGTTAACTTTTATATTGCGACCAAACAAACCAATTTTGCAAGTTGGTCGAAAAGTTTGGTCGCAATTTAGGGTCAAATCTATTAGTGGCTACTTCATTAGCCTCACCATCTGCTTCCAAGAGAGTACCATGCTCTCATGTACCCTTCTCCTCATTCAAAGGACATAACATAGTCCCAATCACAACTTCTTCAGCATACTCAAGCAGTACATAGTCCCAAATATTGAGAGAGAGAGAGAGAAACATCCTATCTCTCTCTTCCTGTCTTTCGGGCATCCAAATCTTCAATTCATACATGACATCATCAGATTGGTTGACAACTTCAGTATTTTTCCTTCAACAAAATTTTCAAAAGTAGGCATCTGTGAGCGGTTTGTCTATATTTGAAGCCAGTAATATGACTAAATTACCTAAATTATTCACTAAATTAAGTTTATATCCTTGTGATTTGTTTGGTTAAATTTTTCAATTTCTACAACATAAGATAACATGTAATTGTTGATAAATGTTGGTTACATATTAGGAGAGGAACCGTCCAAGTATGCTTACCCTTCAAAGACTCATTGATGGCTGAATTTTAGTATGGTTTGCATGGAAATAACTCACCATTTCTAATTCATTTTGTTACCAGGATCTGATTATGATTGATGTTCATATTTACTTTAAGACAGATCAATACAACCTATGTGGGAAGGTATAAATCTATATATATTTTCAAGTTTTCTTTCCTCTCTTTAATTATTGATGTTATAGTGAATCATTGCTACAACCTGCCAGAGAATACATTTTTTTATATGTTCAACTTCTGTCATTCTTGCAATGATATCCTCCATTTTACTTTGACGATAATATTGTACCTCCAATGATAGTTTGCATCATAGGTATAACGTTACCATTGTAGAAAAATGGAGGATCTTGTCTCAATTTCGATGACTTTTCCTAATAATGACCGAGCGTATTGGAAAATGTTCGATGACCTTTTGCATCAAAGGTACAACATCCTCATTGATGTATTATTTGGTATAGTAGTCAGAATGTTAACAACTACCCCCAAAAAATTCCACCAAAAATAGCGAATGTCCATCAACCTTTGGCATCGGAGACACAACATCCTCATTGGGGCATAGTTTTTCATTATCGTTAGACTTCCAATGACTACCCCCAAAAAATTTCATTGGAAATGTTGATCATCTGATGACATGTCCAATCGAAGGCACAACTTACTCTTTAGAGTATTACGCTTCAAACCAACCTGACTTCTAATGTATATTCATCGGTAGTGCAACAAATATTTTAGTGTCAGAGTGTCAGACAAAAAAGTACCGACGATGGTCTCGGTGTTGTTTCATCGAACTTGAGACAGAGTAGCATAAAAAAAGAGATGATCATTCATTGAAAAATGTGAGCAAATGTGTAATTTTTTGCAACGTATTTTAATTTCTAATTTACAAAAAGACATTAGAGATAGTATTCTGCTTTTTGAATTTTCCTCTTTTACTCAATTATGTGCAGTACTTCATAATTATCATCTGCAAGTGAGTCAGTTTGACAGAACTACTCCTATGGCTCTGGTTGATAGGAGTGATTTCGCATCCAATAGTTTTAACAAGTTTTAGAAACCAAAGAACTTTGTTAAGATCTATCATTCAGCCAACAATGGTGATGAGCAAGTGGTAGCAGCATCCAAAGGTGTGGCTCCTTTGTCATTTGTTTTTAGACCTACACATAATTTTACTCAAATTTTTGAATCTTTGCATAATGTGATGTTGAATTTGTTTAATGCTAAAGTGTTAACTCTTCCTCATGTTAATTCAATTGACACATCCAAACCTTTACCCAAACACTTTGATAAAAACATTTTGCGTCAATACCATCCTCAAGCGGATCATGATACTAAAAGGTGTTTCCATTTGAAATATGTTATTCAAGACCTCATTTATTCTAATGTTATATCTATTGAGGGTGTTAATGATGAAAGAAACAAATCTGTAGCACCTCCCAACCAAAACTTTCAAATCTATACCAATCCTTTGCCAACTCATTCCACCAATACCGTTGAGTCTACCCAACCTTTGTTTTCCTCTTCCACCCATGTTTTTGACTATGATGATAAATGTAATGAAGCCAATAATGTTTTCAACCTCATTGATCAAATAAAACCTAAACCTAAATCCAAACCTAAGCTTTGTGTTACCTTTGACCCTACTGGGACAATAAAATCCCCTCATGGTCATCTTTGTATTATGGAAAAGGTTAACAACCTTCATTCTCACGATTTCCTAATTGACCCTACTTGCATGGTGAATGTGATAATTGAAGAAAATATTTTTAATAGAAATCTACAATGTGATTTTAATGATAAATCTGATGTTATGATCCAGACTTGCAATGATTTCCTTTATCCTCCTCATTGTTCTATTTCATTCCTTGTTGAAGTTGGTGGTAAAAATTTAGATGTTACCTTTACTATGATTCCAACTTCTAATCAATTTCAAGTCAAACTTGGTATTCCTTGGCTTACCTCCATGAAGTCCATGGCCTCTCCTATTTATAAGTGTTTGAAATTTCCTCACAATGGAAAAATCATAACTGTTAACCATATCCTCTATCAACCATCGGTGCCTTGAGAGTTTTTTGACCTTGATTTCTTTTCGCCTTCTATGCCTCAACCAACTCATCCTTGTAGAGATAATCTCTTCCAATCATATCAAGCCTACAAAATCCAAAATATTTGTGAGCTTAGAAAACATAAGGATATTCCATCTCCTTGTCCTAAACATGGACTTCTTCCTACACCACCTACACCTCCTATATATGCTTTAGTTACACCTCCTATATCTTATAAGCATTCTACTAAGGCTATCTCTCAACCTAGTGTTTTTCCTTTTGTTCTTCACTCTAAGGAAGAAAATGACCCGATGTAGATTGATCCTGAACAAAACCCAATTTCTAGCAAAACCAAACGTAATCATTGTGCTCATGACCATAATCATAAACTTCATGCAAGAGAATCTCAATGTGCTTCCCAAAAAATTTCATCACCTAAAAAACCTATTGATTCTCCGATTCCCTTTGATTAACCTAGGCTTTAGCCAAATGAGGAAGCTAAATTGAAAAACATTAAATTAAACAAACATGACAATTCTATTAGTATCTTGGATTCTATTACAATTAATTTGGATGAAGAAGATAATCTTGATGATGACGCTTTTGATGTTCATAATGCAATTAAAGATGATATTCATGCTAGTGATTCTGATGATATGTTTGAGCTTATTGATGTTAATCATGATTTACCATCTATGTTTTCACAACAATTATCTCTTAATCCTAGAGATGGGAAAAGTGACCCATCTTCACGACATGGTACTTGTTCGGAACTGGATATTGTTCCATCTACCATTCTTTATGTTGCTCCTCTTGTGTTTTTCCCACCTTCCCTAACACTATAGAATGAGATGGGGGGGGCAGACGATATGCTTGACTAGCTCCTCTAGTGCGGTGGATTTTGTGTGTTTTCTTGTTTTAATGTGCTTCCCCCATGATGTGTTGCATCTTCTATATTTTGTTTAGATTTATTTAAATGACCCTTGTTTCTATCTTGGTGCAAGGTGATAAAGGAATCAAAATATTGCAGCATTCCTCTATTTGTATCTCACCTCTTCTATATGTTGTTACATGTTATGTTGGGCATGTGTCATTATTTTTCAATGTGTCTTTGTGTTGTCTGATTGGGGATGATGCAAAATGGTAGTAACTATTATTTTTGGTATCCATGATGTCAGCCTAAAAAGACTCTTTTTTGTAACTCTTACATGGCATTCTTCCAGTGTTCTTTTAGTTCTACTACCTTTTGGGGATGATGACACTTAATTTTGATACAATATATCATGTGTTATCATATGGTTATATTGACCCCAGAGTTAGTAGATCCCTTTTGTTCTCTCTTTTTCATGTGTTTATTTCCCTTGATTTGTCCTTTCTTGGGGGCATCTCATAGTGGAAATGTTTCTTGTGGGTGCATGTATGCTTTGTTAAAGTCATTTCTCCCATTGAAGCATTTGTAATCTCTTTGATTTGGGGGCATACACTCTGCTCCATGTTTCACATTTTGCACACTCGTGCATAGTGATTCAATGTAACCTCTCTTGCATATGTCCAAGGAGACAATTATTTCCTTGTGTTTATCCTTTCATTGGATCCCTTAATGGAGACAAGGGTTTCCTTAAGGACTAATCCTCTTTCTTTTTCCCTAAGGATATAATGTTTTCCTAGACCTAATTCTTTTCTTGATCCCTTAATAGAGACAATACTTTCCTTAAGGCCTGATCTTCTTTATCCTTTTCTTGATACCTATGGAGACAATGCTTTCCTTAGGAATGATCACCCTTTTTAGATCCCTTAATGGAGTTAATGTTTTCCTTAAGGACTAACCATTTTTTTATGGATTGACTAGCATAAAAAAACTTGTTAGACCTTTAATGCCATATTTTGCAACAATTTACCTGTGTCTGATCCACAGTAAGGAAATCCCTTACTAGGATAGTGATCACGCTTTTCTTTTCTCTCCTCTTCATTCTCTCTCTTTTGAGTGATGCCTCTCTAATCTTGGTTTTGGATTTGATGAAAACTTGAGTCACTTGGGGGCTTGATGTTTCTTTGTCTCATTAACCTTGATAAGATTTTTCTTATGCATTGATCTACTTTATTGTGAGTATGATTTTTCCTCATACTCCTGCTAAAGTGGGAGCTAAATGTATAGTCCTAAAAATTTAGCACCCATAATTGGATGCTTTAGGACCTATTAGGCCCCATTTTGGTGATTTTGAGGTCTGAATGCTCGTTGTGTTGTATCCTAGAAAAATGTATTTTCTCCTCCCACTCATATTATCTCTCCTCAAGCTTCCCCTAAAATTTGAGCCCATTTTTCCTGGAACATGTCGCTAATGGCGACCTATCCCTGGGTTTTGGGGCCCAAACTATCCCCGGGGTCCTATTTCGATATTTTCATCTATGGTTATCTTGGATCAGATTTGAATCTTGAAATGATGAATTTAGTATAAGAAACACTTATCAATCCTCCTTTTGACATCCATGATCCATTATCAAGTGCAAGTATATCCAAGCTATCAATATTTCAAGCAAGCAAGAGCAATTGGATTCAAGATTTGAAGGCAAGCATCCAAGATCAAGATCTCCAAGTCTCCAATTCATCAAAATCATTCAAATCCAAGGTAGTCTTCTCCATTTTATTCAATTTATTCTCACATTATGGCCAATTAGATGAATTCTCAAATCAAGAAATAAGATCAATTCCTTCATCCATCTTCTCTCTCCTCTTTGCAAGTGATTATCAAGCATATCTCCATTCAAGATCTAGGAGTGGTAATCATAGATTTATTCATTTGTGAAGGAATCCTTGATTCTAAATTATATTCCAAGGTCAACTCTTTGGATTTCAAGCACATTCAAATATCTTCATGGATTTGAGCGATTTTTACATCCGTTTGTGGGGGTTTATTCAAGGTAAATCAACAATTTTCATTTTTACATACATATCCTTATGCAATTTCTTTTTATTTTAAAGTTTGATTCCTAAATAGGGGTTTGACCAAGGAAAACCCCTTTTCCACAAACTTTTTCCATTTTTTTGTGTGCAGGAGCAAGATACAGGGTTGTCAGATCAAATCTGAGCAGATCAGGTATAGTTGCAGGTTTTGTGAAAATGTTGGGGACACATCGCCAAACTCAACCTATCCCAAGGAAACATTACCAAACTCAATGTTTCCCAGCAACTTTTATCTCAAATTTCTGCCACATGTCCATATCATCTTCTGATTTGCGTTGCTACCAGTTTTAGCTCATTATCTGTATGTTTCAATCAGTCTTTAGCATCTTTTAGTGTCTTTTCTAATAGATCTATTATATCACTTAATCATTCTCATTTCATTCATTAAATTACTTATTTAAGGATATACCTTTTCTCCAAGTAGCATTTGAGTCACCTCTTGAGCCTATTGGGGGCATCCTTCCTTCCTAATGTATAATCAATGAAATGGGGAAGTAATTCAATTACCACATTACCTATTTCATTTCTCTTCCCATTTCCTATTTTACATATATAAATGCATACTATTTAAAGAATAAAAGGAGATCAAATTCATATGATGCCTCATGGCCCATTCTATATCCCTCAATAGAAAAAAAAAAAAAAAAAAGGCCAGAGTATGAATCCACCCACAAAGAAGTAGCTTGTGTTAAGGATGACAACCTAAAGATTTAAAAAAGGATATATTTCCCACAAACACTATTTATCCCCTTATGAATAAATATATCTATTTATGATTATATAAGTCATTCATATAAGCTATATGAACAAGGAAATAAAATTCAAATGTGTCTTTGAAAACTACTCAAATGTCCATGTTAAAATCAAGCGACACCAATCTAGAATCTAGTGAAGAATGATGTAGAGGAGATCTAAAACAATGATGATGGAACAATAGTGATAAAGGGGCTATCATTAAATCGGATATGAGTTTCATCGAATCAATTCTTTAAATCTACAATATTCAACTCCATGAACAAAGATGAATTATAAGTAGTTGATTTTGGAATATGATGATTGTCTTATAACATTGAATCGATAAGGGTTATCTCATGAGGAGAAACAAATATGGAGATGTGATATCAATAGGAGGAGAGGGAGAAAGAAGATAATCCTTTGTTCCATTATAATATGCAAGGTTTCTAATATACTCAAGCTCCTCTAAAGTATCAACATCAAAGGGTATGTTGTCTCTATTATCAAGTGATTTGAGGCAATTTGTTGCAAGATCATTTGTGAATGGAGGGATACGAGGGCCTCCAAATATCTCCCAAATTTTAATCCAAAGTACACGAGCACAATCAAGTTCTAACACAACACATGATCAATAATATTATCCTGGATATTGATATTTCATCTAATGTGTGTAGTTCAAGTATGAGTCCATAAAGATAAGGTAAAATATCAAGCCACCTTAGATGTGTTAGGATTTTGTTTTGCCGAGACTTGTAATTATCTCTATCTGGGATTGTCATAGAAGATTAATAGAAAAATCTATGATGTCTCCTTAACTAATAAAATCAAAGACCAATAATCTCAATACATATAAATTAGTTGAAATGAAGGCATCTCAGTTTAAAAAAGGTTTCAAGTGTCAAGATTTCCAATTAATCAACCAAAATGTGAAATAACAACAAACTACATAAAACTACATGGATAATATTTCATAAAAGTGCATGGATAGCTAAAAAGGGGTTATAAAATGTCTTTCTAGCACTATAAGAATCACAAAAATTGGATATTCAAACTTAAGCTAATGGGCTTGGAAGCTCAAAATGATGATTTGACTTCAAAGGAGATAAAATGTGCCAATAGAAAAAAGAAATTTCTTAATTTTTCTCTAATCTCTCTAAAATTGGGACTATAGATACTTCAATGTGCTCTTGATCAACCCTCCAAAATTAAGAATATATTTTCAAAAAATTAAAGAGATATATGTTACCCAAATAAAATTAGTAGAAATCTTAATTATATAATAATCACTTAATTTTCACCAATTTCCCTATAAGAATTTACTATTGACACCTCAATATATATTTGAAAACAATCTAAAATTAGAAAAAAAAAATCAGCAAAATATTAGAGATGTGTGTTTCACAAAATGAACTCCAAAAATTTGAAAAATTTGTCTTGCCTTCATGATGCCAGGATAATGCTCCGATACCACTTGTAATAGAATAACTTGCACAAAAGAGGAAAACGATAAGAAATATTATGAAAATGTTTGATAATAACTAAGAATATCAAGCCACTTTGAGAGGGGAACCTCTAAATACCTCCACTAAAAACACAATTCACAATATAATCATCAAATGAGACTCACTACCTCCTATATATATCCTATGTATGCCTAATATATAACATATAATCCCTAGACCGACTTAGATATATAAATAAAAATATAATAATGATAATTTGACTTAATTAATGGTTAAGGTAGCCACAAATCAACTAAGCGTACTTCTATGCATACTCTAAGATTAATTGTGTAGAAAAATATTCATAGATTTTTCCTTGGTTGGTCTCATTTATGAGATCGTTGTAGTATACCAAGATGATCTCGTTGCATTTTCAAGAGAAAGGGGTGGTCAATATAAAGACCTAGAGCTTATTTTCAAGAGATGTATATAATATGAGATTTCTTTCAATCAGAAGAAATGTATATTTAGTATCAAGGAAGTTAAATTACTAGGATACTTTGTGTTAAAAGAAGGGGTGAAGATAGGCCCAAAGAAATATCAAGCAATAGGTATTGTCCCTTGGTTGAAACCAATCAAGGGAGTGCAATCCTTTGGGTAAATAGATTTTCTTAGGAGGTTTATTCCTATCTTTGCTAAGAAGAATAAAGTCATCTCCAAACTACTAAAGAAAGGGAAATAAGTTGTATGGATTGATGAAAAATTTAAAATATTTAAAGGTAAATAATCAACTCTTAAGGAGGAACCTATTTTGATAATCCCAAATTATTCCAAACCATTCTATTTGTTATATTTTTCTTTTTTCTATAGATTACTATTATTTGTCTAAAAAGGAAAAAAGAGGGATATGAACAACTTATTGCCTTATTTAGTAAATTATTACAAGTTGTTGAGTTGAAATAGTCAACTACATGGAGAATTGCATCTATTTCCTTGTAAAAGAAAAAGAATCTTAGACCCTATCTTAATGATGTAGATTAGCACACACTTATACTAAGAGAAGGAGTGAAACAGTATAAGACAGTTCTTTTTCTTTTTAAAAAGTAATAGTCACAATAACATCAATCATAGAAAATCAACAATTAGTAACATGAAAGAGTATAATATATACATTGAAAACCTTTCAAGAGAAAACAAAGACAAAATATTGCTTCTATAAAAATTCACTTTACAAACTTTGTGGGAACCAACCTACTGGAGACATCAATTCCTATGTATCTTTGTAGGAACAACCCACTAGAGACACCAATCCCCATTACTAAGCACCAACCTAGTAAGAGACATCATTCTCTTCTATAGAGAGGCACAAATATCTAAACAAACAAAAAAAATAGTCTTCTTGTTATTGATTCTTCAAAGCATTAGAGTTCGCTTCATAAAATTTTCTATAAATCTACTCTTACATCTTGTAAATATGTTGTTAGATATGTTATAAATTTTACCCTAGCTCTAAGATAAATATTTTCTTAGGTTTACTCCAAATTTGTTCTTAGGTTTCCTCTAAATAAGCTATAAATTGCCTCCAAAAGTTTTTTATAAATCTCCTTGAAAGTTTTTCTATTAATATATTGATGGAGAATATAATTTGACTCTAAATCTTAAAGATATTTTGTTAATTTATTTCCTATCAAATCTCAAAATCATCTTGCATAAATACCTTCCAATATGCCCCTTTACCCGAAAGAGGTGACCCATCCAAGAGGCATAATCCACACTTATAATATAATTGTTTAATTTTAATTTTAATAGTGTTACATTTCATATAAATGGTCAACCAACAAAAGAATTCAAATTTATACATAATAAATTCTCATCACATATTTGGATAACACTCTATAATTATTTTAGCCTCCTAAAGTATGACCAGATCCATCATCATCCCAGTGTTATTAACATTAATTATGATAGGGATAGATAATTTGATCAAAGGCTATACAAAGGTGTTTCCCATGCTTAAGGGTTAGAAAAGCAATTATTTTAAGTGTGGGAAACGTAATGTTCTAGCTTTTTTAAATCCATCAGAAGGCGTTATTCTCATTTTGTTTTCTGAGCCTTGTATTTCTCAATGTGCATATTCCTCTGTTGAAGATACTTGCATTTGCAATTCTGTGACTATGGGTGGAAAGATTAAGAGAGAAGAACCTAGCGTCTGTAAATGAAAAAAAGGAGGATAACATGTGGAATAAGCTCAAAGGAGGAGTTACTTCCTACATGGAGAGGCTTCACTGCTTTAATAAAGACATATCTAAGGAGTTCCCAGATAGTTGGAACAATGGTAAGGTTACTTTGTGTGGCAAAACTTTCTAGGTCATTGAAAAAATTATAGCTGAAATAACTAGTCTTAAAGTGTCTGGATTGAAATACTATAGGGGTCATATCATGGCTCAAAATGTGGCCCGCCTATTTCCCAAAACTGTGGTGGAGAAATCTGTCATGGTTAAGCAAAAAGGGGATTTATATCTACGCAATAATATTAAACTACTATGATCCAAACTTCTTAAGGCCATCATGCAATATTTTACCTTGGAAGGTCGTTATACCAGAGTCTATAATTTTCATTTTAAGCTAGTTAATCATTTTAGATACAATAGGAAAATTTATTTTCCTTTCCTGATTTTAAAGTCTCTGGGCGCAAGTATTATGGAAAATAGGAGAAACCCTGACAAGCCCATCTTGCATGATGGTTTAATTATTCTTATTCATGACTATGCTAAATTTAAGCTACAGGAAACCATCTTGGTGCCTGTGAAAGGAGAAAGATAAAAAAAATAAAAGAGCTCTAACAGATGAGAAAATCCCTAGCAAGAAAAACTATAAGGAAAAACCCAAATTTGATAAGGTCGAAGCTACCCAAATCCTCACAGAGGAAAAAGGGATGGATACTGAAGATAATGTCGAAGGGCAGGAGGGTGACAAGGCTAAGAGTGAATTGTCCAATCAAAGAAAAATGGGTCAAGACCTTGATAAGGAATCCCTGGATGACTCCTTGGAAATGGAAAGTGATGATACCCATAGTGTTAATTCTAGCGATATGGACATTGAGGGGCCTGATGAGAGCATTTCTATGGATGAGGGCGTCAATAAGGGGGATATGGAGGATAATAAAGAGCATGTTATCTCTTTCCCTAATCTTGCTGAGGAGGTTTTCATCTCTGGGGTGAAGTGAATCCGACAGTTGCGCCACTAGATCACCCTGAGTCTGATCATCCTAAGGAGATCTCCCAAATTGACTAATTGGACCTGGGTCATGGGTAAAATTAAAAAATCAAGGGGCAGATAGGTTACTCTTCCCCTGTGCTGGTGGACTATGAGGATTTTGCAAGAATGGAAGACATTTTGTTTCCGGCTAACTCTGGGAATGAAGAAGAGAAGACCGAGGGTAAAGATGATAAGAAAGGTGTAGAGAATATGGAGAAGGAGAAATGTCATGAGGAGGCTGAGGAAAGGAATGAGGGGAAAGGCTTTACTCGGGCTGCCAAGCACTGTTCAGAATAGGATATGCAGATCAATACTTGGATCTACAAAGAGATTAAAGATATTCATCTTAGGTATACTGAGCTAGAGGAGAGAGTTGATAAACTCGCCCTGTTGATGGCCAAGAGCACTGATTCCTTTGCGGAGGGCACTGGTGATAAAGTTGTTGGTGATGATGAGGCTCTTCTAGAGAAACTCGAGGTGAGGATTAATGTTGTGGTTAATTTTTTCTTCCAGACTACTTCTATCCATTATCAAATAATTGAGTAGACCCTCAATAGGATCATGAAGCATAGATTTGATGACAGGAAGGTCACTATGGAAAACCTACGTCCTCTCTTGGCTATGCTGGAAAGCAACTCCAGTCCTACCATTAAAATTGATGATGATTTTGATAAGGAAGCTACCCCTGCTAGCCTGGGTTCTAGGATGAGGGCCAGTACTAAAAAGAAGAAAGTGAACCAAACCAAAGAGATTGTGACTCTCAAGGAGCCAATTCAACAATTCAAAGTACTAAAAGAGAATATTGTTGAATTTATGAAAAATATGGGTTAGGGTGGTTAGTTTTGTTCCTCGTAGTGGTTTTTTGGGCTTTTTGTTGTTTTTTTTGGACGGTTGTGCTGGGGGGTTATGTATTGTTGTTCTTTTTCCCCCAGATATTTCTTTTTGAGATGATGTAATGCTGCCTATCTTTTGATATTGTTAAGAGTTACAGTTCCCTTCAAAAAATATTTTTGCCTTAATTGAAAACACTCTATAATTATTTCAACTTTCAAATGTTATTTTATAATTACTTCCTCCATTTAGACATTGACAAAGGTGATCAACCATCATTGATACAAATAAGTTCAACTCCATCATTGTTGCCTTGGTTAAGGTAAATTCAACTCATTATAAAATCTTTCATTTCAAATTGTTAAGGTTTTTCCTTAGTGTAGATAAAGTCTTCTAGTTGGAAGAAATTAGTGGCCTTTGGCCTTTCAACCCTCATTAGTGACCTCCTTCTTGGACCATTAGTTTTTATCATGACATCAATCATATTCTTGGACTTTGAAATCAATGAAAATCAATCCAATAGATGTAAAGGATATTGTTTAGACTCATGAGTAAGTAGTGAATAATATCTTCATTCAATAAGAAGTTTCAAGTATAAGATGTAATTAGATCAACAAGATCTAAGCGTATAAATTGGAAGTGGAAGTTAATTGGTTGGCTATCAACACCTAGGTAAATTGATGGTGTATGTTAATTTAGAAGTAAAAGAGATAAATGAGATAGAATCCACCAATGCTTCTAGCTCTCATCTAAAAGATAATTCATCATATAAGAGTATACTCTTTTATTTGGAAATCGTGAATTTCCCTCTTGAGATAAATGAAAATAAATAAAGAACATGAAGGTTGTAGTCATAGAGGTACCTAATGATTTACTATAGAAAAATGATAATGAATTGTTATTCAATCCCTAGACCAAAAGAAATCAAAGGAAATAATTATTGAGCATCATGAAGGTGTTTATGGAGGAAAATTTAAAGCTAAGGTCATTGCTAATAAATTATTAGGTTAAGATATTAATGTTGGCATATTGGAAAATCTGGATTATGATTGTGTTGGAATTGATGCCAACATAACATAATGATTTAGTAGAGGAATCAATTAGAATAATTATTTGCTTGATGCTAACTTAACTGTTGCAAGTTATCTAGTGGAGGAAAATAGTAAAAGGTCTAGTGAGAAGTGGATATTTCAGAGGAGAAATTATGCACATAGAGGAAGCATGTTGAAGATATTTACTATGTTCACCCAAAGTTACAAAAATTTTCATGATGATTTGTATAGGTAACCAAGTTGCAGAAGGTGCCTGGTAGACAAGGTGACAATTGTGCCAACAGGAAGATAGAAATAGGTTCAGTGTGCTCAATAGAGTGAGAATTTCTTAGAGAGAACCTACAAGTGTCTTGGAGACATGCTCAAATGTCTTCAACTCAGAGGGTTTGTACTTAAAAGGTCTGCAAGGCATAATATTATGATCTTAGAGACTTGTTGACAGAGTTCTTCAAGTGTGATGAAAAGGGGCTGGAAAATCCAATGGTTGTGATGGATTTGAATGATTGAGTGTTTTTTATGATGCTATAATATGTTCTTGAAGTATTTTCTTGATGAGTTGGAAATACACATGGATCCAAAGGATCATATTGGCAGAGTTTTTGGTCAATAATAATATTTTTATTATTGTTCATATTCTTGGCCGACCTAGTTGGTAAATCATGTTGCACAAGTGCTAAATTGTGTAATCTGAGAGGTTTATGATCTCAAGGTGGTGTTTATAGATGGTGGGTATGACTTAGTAGGTAGAGATATATTTGAATCATAAAATCTGGTGTGTTGATTGAAGAAATGGTGGATTAGGTTTTTTTCTAATCGAGTTCTTGATATAAAATGATGGATTAGGGTAAACTCAAGGTTTGGATCATGAATGTGGATGCTAGAGGTGGCTAGAGAAGGAAGAGCCTGATTCAGGGGGAATCATAAGTGTTTCAACAAGAGGTTGAATATAGATCTTCAATGTACTACATTGGAATTGTATCAGACATGAGGTAGATGTCACTTACATAGTTCATAAAACTTGTATGTATCATTTTTTTGATCAAATTGCAAGGCAGTTAGCCTTCCTCAGGGTTGTAGCTCGAGGCTTTTCATTTGAGCAGTGATATCTATGTAGTGAGCTTGAATGCACGTACATTCACCATATATTGTAATAAGGTTATACTTCTAACAAGGTATTTTCTCATTGTGGTTAATTAGCCCCACCATGGTTTTCCCCTAATAGGGTTTCCACGATAAAACTAATGTGTCAACTTGTTTGGATGTGTTTCTAATTTATATATGCATGCATGTTTTATACTCTGTTTATTCAGATCAGATTTAAGGGTACACAAGTTAGAGGGTTTTGAGGTTTAAGGTTTTGGGTAACAACTAATTCACACCCCCCACCTTAATTTTTCTTTGTCATAACATTAATAATTGGTATCAGAGTTTTGGTCCCTGTAAGGAATCCTAACAACTTGAAAGAGATCAGATATGAAAACCTACAAGAAGGAAATTCCTAGGTTTGAAGGAACAAACTACCCCATATGTAAAGGAAGTATGATTACTCATCTAAGGTGATTTGGAGAAGATTATTGGAGCATTGTAAAGAAATCCTATACCCCTCTTGTAGATCTATCTATGGCTACACCAGATGAAAACAAGCAGTTTGAATACAACATTAGAGAAAAGGAAGCATTGCTAAGTGCTCTATCCAATACAAAGTATAGAAATGTAATGGAGTTAGAAACTGTTCATAAGATATGGACAAAGTTAGAGAATCTTCATGAAGGTGATGCATGTTTCAAGCAAGCCAAGCTACAAAGCCTAAAAGGAAGGTATGAATATATGAGAATATCTAAAGATGAAAACACTAGCTCTTATATGTTAAAAATAAATGAGTTAGTTTGTAGTATCAGATGTTTCGGTGGTGACTTAGAAGAAGGAGATATTGTATCAAAATTATTGAGATCTTTTCCTCCTGCATACAAGAGAAAAGTTGCTACTATTGAAGAAATTAGAACTGTTGATGTTGTGGCAAGAGATACATTAGTTGGAAAACTTTTTGCCTTTGAAATGAGTAAGTTTAGTGATTCTCTACCCAAAGTTGAATCAACTTTCATGGTGACTATATTAGGAAGAGACATGCATAGATCAAATCAAGATGAAGAATCTACAAGAAGGGTGTCAAAGTATGAAAATGAGATAAGAGAGCTTGAAGAAGACGAAAGGAAGCTTCAAGAATTGGAAGAACTGGTTGCAAGGAGACTGACAAAAGGATTTGGTAAGTACAAAGGAAAAATACCTTTCAAATGTTTTTGGTTTAAAAAGATAGGACATTATGCCTCTAGATGTCCAGAGAGATTATCCAAGCATAAGTCTAATGTTTGCAAAGACAAATTAGATGAACAAAGTGTTGGTATATCTTTTCAAGTGCAAAATTCATATGAGAATCAAATCAATAATATTAAAAAAGAATCAGTAGATGAAGATACTACAGAAAATGAAAAAGGATTAGAAAAATGTGATAATTTCAATAATCAAAATCAGGAGTCTGCAGAAGACTTAAGGAGAATCAGATAAAAAGGTCAGCTGAAGACAATTCCAATTCAGAACATCAGTAAATTGTGGTTGGTCAGATTTGCTTGATTTATGATGTTGAGGCAAGATAAGTATGCAAGACCTGTACAGATGATCAATGAGTTAGAGCCATGGAAGAAGAACTTAGAATTGCACATGATTTAAAAGATAAGCTTAAGATCAGTTCTGCTAAGCTTGAAGTGTTGTTAATCTGAAGGAGGACAATAGACAAAAGTGGTATAGAATTAGAAAAGGGAAAATGCTCAAATCTACTCAGAGAAATTTAAAATCAGAGAATAATAAAAGGAAGAAGGCCGAGAGGAAGAAATTGGCAAAGAAGTCTAAGAATCAAAGGTTCAAAGGTAAGAATCTTATCTACAATCAGCTTAGACACAAAGAGAGGAATTATAGAAGAGGACATCTATGCTTTGATTGCATAAGGAATTATCATAATCCAAGCATGTGCAATATTATGAGAAAGAGGACTGACATCTTTAAAAGGGAGATTCTAAGATGTTTTGCATGCAAGAAACTTGGTCATATTGCAAGACAATGTATTGCTAAAAGGAAAGGTAAGAACATACAAAGAATTGTTCTACAAATTAGATATAATTTATCTAAACTTACTACTGAGAGTTTTAAAGGAAACAATGTGAATAAATATGACACAAAGGGAGAAAACAAGAACACGAGGAATAATGGGTAGATCAAGAAGGATGAAGAAGATATGAGAGATAAACATGAACAAAGGAATATAAAGAGAAAAGGAAAAGAAAAGGAGGAAAATAAGTAGAAGAACAAGAAGAAAGAAGAAAAAAGAGGTTTCAGACATGGGATCTACATCAGTAAGATCCAAAGGAAATTCAAAGATACTTGATCCTCTCACTCAAAGCTAAGATGCAGAAGGATGCATCCGTCTAGAAGCGTCACATGAAAATATCATTAAAGATGGATTGAAGTATGGAAGCTACTACTTAGGAGAAGTAGTAAGCATGGTGTGGGATATTTATCTAATTAGAAGGTGAGCATTTATAGGAAGCTATGAGGAAGTGCATAAATAAGTTAAGTACTTTATTGGTGTATTAATGTCTCAGAAGTATGCATGTACAAGAAAACAAGGATGAGTTTTTAAAGTTCAAGCAAGCAGTTGAATGTTTTTAGTGAATCTGAGATATGCATGTGCAAGAAAAAAAGATAAGGTTCATTAGGTTGTAGAAGAAGAGAAGGAAAAGAAATATGATATTGGTATGACAAAGAAAGTGTTAAATAACTGATAGTACACCTTTTTCATTGATGTCAAAGGGGGAGAGAAACAAATGTAAAAAAAAGATATCAGGGGAGAAGCCAAGAAGGAAGCTGAGAGAAACAATTGTGGAAATCAACCAAGATAAAAGAAGATATCAGAGGAGAAGCTAAGAAGGAAGACGATTAGAAGAAGAGATGCAAACTTAATAAGATATCAGAAGAGAGATGCAAGAAGGAAGATGATCAGAAGAGAGATGCAAGAAGGAAGATGATCAGAAGAGAGATGAAATTTTATGTATACTTTCCCATAAGAAAGAAGTGAGCTAAGATATGTGGTGTGTACTCAAGGGGGAGAAGTTGATGTCAGAGAAGAGTATGTAATCGTCTTATTGGAACCAATTCAAGCATGTTCAAAGGAATTTCTATTAGAGAAACTATGAAATATAATGAAGGATATTGCTGGTAGTATTGTTGATTATCTTTCTAGGGGCGAGGCTATTGGATCCTGATTATATTACTTATTTTTCACATCACATTTTTTCATCAATGCCAAAGGGGGATATTGTTGACATATTGGAAAATTTGGATGATGATTATGTTGTCATTAAAGTCAACATAGAAAAATGATTAAGCAGAGGAAGCAATTAGAATAATTATTTTCTTGATGCTAACTTAACTGTTGCAAGTTAGCTAGTGGAGAAAAATAGTAAAAGGTTCGGTGAGAAGCGGATATTTCAGAGAAGAAGTTTCACACATAGAGGAAGAATGTTGAAGATGTTTACTATGTTCACCCAAAGTTACAGAAAGGTTCATGATGATTTGTATAGGTAACCAAGTTGTAGAAGGTGATTGGCAAATAGGGTGATAGACTGTGCCAATAGGAAGACAAAAATAGGTTCGGTGTGCTCAACAAAGTGAGAATTTCTTAGAGAGAACCTAGGAGTGTGTTGGAGACATACTCAGGTGTCTTCAACTCATAGGGTTTGTACTTCAGAAGTCTGCAAGGCATAATATTATGATCTCAGAGACTTGTTAACAGAGTTCTTCAATTGTAATGAAAAGGGGCTAGAAAATCCAATGGTTGTGATGGATTTGAATGATTGAGCATTTTTCATGATGCTATAGGATGTTCTTGAAGTATGTTCTTGATGATTTGGCGATACACATAGATCCAAAGGATTAGATTGGTGGAGTTTTCAGCCAATAATAACATTTTTATTATTTTTCATGTCCTTGGGCGACCTAGTTGGTAAAGCGTGTTGCACAAGTGCTAAATCATTAAATCTGGGAGATTTATGATATTGAGGTGGTGGGTATGAATTAGCAGTGAGAGACTGATTTGAATCATGAAATCTGGCGCGTTGATTGAAGAAATGGTGGATTAGGTTTTTTCCGACCTAGTTCTTGATATAAAATGATGAATTAGGGAAAACTCAAGGTGTGTATCGTGAATGTGGATGCTAGAGGTGGATAGAAAATGAAGAGATTGATTTAGGGGGAATAAGAAGTGTTTCAACAAGAGGTTGAACATAGATATGCATTGTGCTACATTGGAGCTATATCAGACATGATGTAGATGTCACTTACATAGTTCACAAAAATTGTATGGATCATTGTAGTGATCAAATTGTAAGGCAGTAAGCCTTCCTCAGGGTTGTAGCCTGAGTCTTTTTATTTGAGCAGTGAGCTCTAGACAATGAGCCTGAATGCATGTGTGTTCCCCATTTATTGTAATAAGGTTACACTTCTAATAAGGTATTTTCTTATTATGGGTAATCAACCCCAACATGGTTTTTCCCCTAATAGGGTTTCCATGATAAAAATATTGTGTCAACCTATGTGGATGTGTTTCTGATTTGTATATGCATGCGTGTTTTATACTCTATTTATTCAGATCAGATTTAAGGGTACACAAGTTAGAGGGTTTTGAGATTTAGGGGTTTGAGGTTTAAGGTTTTGGGTAACAACTAATTTACCTCCCCCCGCCCCCCCCACCTTCTTAGTTGTTCTTTTCCATAATATTAACAATTAATGGCACACCCTATTAAGGATGTGGTTGAGATGATAATGAAATGTGTTGCTGGCTTAATATTTTTTGGTAATTTGAAGTTTACAAGTTCTCTCCCCTTACAACCATCATATTTGATGCTCATTTTCAATAATGGGGAGTAAAATTTATTGTAGAAATTTAAGAAATTTCAAACAATAGTTACAAGAAAATACTTATAACCATTGACTACTTCACCAAGTGGGTTGAGTAAATTCTAACTCACAATGTTATATCTAGGGTCTTGATAAATAATATAATAACCAAGTTTGGTGTCTACTAAAGGATTATTGCTCGTAATTTTGTGTGTTTGAATATTGGGGTATATTGAATATACTTTCTAAGTTTGGGACCAATATGATACATTCATCCCCTTATCATCATCAAAGTAGTTAATAGGATAAATCTAGAAACAAAAGTCTTGCGAAGATTATAAGAATTTGGATATGAATAAGAAGCTCGACAAGACGATAAGTTAAGGTATGCAATTTGGGCTAATATAATTACTTTTGGGTAGGCTATCAACAAGAGGCCTTTTGAGTTAGTCTATAGACTAAAAGTTAGAACTAAAAATAGTCTAAAGTTACTTGTATACTATCTGTTATGTGATATTGAAGAAGAACAAGATGGTGTGGTTTCTCAGGGAATACATGAATTGACAGAGCTAGATAAAAGTAGAAGAGTTGTGCATGGAAATATTTTTCTACAAAAAATTAAACATCAATTTTACAAGAATACTCTAAAAAGAAACTTTCAAATTATTGATGTGGTTTTTTGGTAGAATACCAAATTAAAAGACAAGGGAAACCAAAAGAAGTTTGATCCTTCATTAATAGGTCCATATGAGATTGCTAATGTATTCCATCTTAATAACTTAGCTTGAGAATTCATGGAGAAACTATTGCATGGTTAATATCTTTTTTTTTGTTAGTAATGAAAATTTTGATTGTTGAATAATTTTTTCATATATTTTGTCCTTGTGTTGTCATGACACTTTTTTTTTATGATGAGGTGTTTTTTAGGATCCTATGTCGATTCCTTATTTTTATGGTATTTTCTTGGAGAATTCTTCTAGATTATTGATGTGCTTGCAAGAGACACAATTTTCCCATTAGAGCCATTATTAGAAATTTTGGAACATTCAATTTTCCAGGGATGTCCTTGGGCCTTTTTTCCATGTCATTTTCTAAAACTCTGAACTCTTTGAATTTTGACCTTTTGTATGTTGTTTTTGTAGATTTTCTAGCCTCACATTGACTAGTTTATTTGGTTTAATCATATAAGTGTTATAGTTAATGCCCTTTGGGTCATGGTTTTGTTGACCCCTTTGTTGGAAATAAATGTTTATTATCTTGTGTTGCCATTGATGTCAAACATTGTGTTCATGTATGTTTTGGATGAGCTTGATGATCTTCCCTCAAGCTTTGTGGTCTAGATGATGGGATGTGTTTGTTGAACCTTTAGTACACTATAAGATAATAATGTAATAATGGAAGAAAAGTATGTATCTTGTATGGTCTTAGAACAATAGAAGACATGTATGTTACCTTTATGGTCTTAGAATAGTAGAAGACAAGTATGTTACCTGTATGATTTCAAAACAATGGAAGATGGGAATGTTTCCTTTGTTCATGTGCAGATAGTGTTATATAGTTCTCATATATTATATTCTTATTTTTGGATGACTGCCTGGTCTGGATGTCTTTGTAGCATTGTGTTGTATTCCAGTTGATAGTTTTACAGTAGCAGTTACTTGTAATTTTAGAGTGATTCTCTTCCATAAATCAAGTTTTTTGTGCTACTACTCATTCAAATGGATACAAGACTTGGTCTTGGTTGTGTCATTCTTTGGTTATCAGGTATATTTTCCTACTATTTCAAAGATTTTATTATCCTTAGTTGCCAATCTTTCCAATTGTCTTTCTGATCTAGGAAATTGGTGTGGAAACTTATGACGTGGAATGTTGACATGGCATCTAATGTGGCACATTGACATGGCTTCCAATGTGGTGTATTGATCTCATAGTAGCATGTGGAGGTTTGGTTATCAATATTGGCAGTTGACAGTTTAATTCTAGACATTTGATTTATCCTAGGTTGATGTTCTGGTGATTACAAATCTGGCATTGAGACATGTGTAGCATGTTCTTGGTCTGTCTTTCTCCTAGGATGGACCATGATTTCAGTTTTAGATCTGGATGTTATATTTATTGATTGTTGAAATATCATATTTAGGTTTGGGGCTTATACTTGATGCTTTTATCTTATTTGTTTAGGTTCATGTTATATGGGACCTATGTATTTAATATTTATCACTTATCCTTTTGGGTCCTTGGTTCGAATTCTTTTGACAATGATCTCATTTTTTCCTTGGACGACATAGAACTTATTCATAATATTATTTTTTGGTTTGTCCAACCTTATTTTAATCTCTAATTATCTATCTTATATTTAACGTCATTTGGTGCCTTGGAAAAATGTATGTAAAGTGTGAAGCAAGCCTAGTGTGTGAAACAATTCAAAAATCAATAGAGAAGAGTATAGTGATAGTGACAAAGAAGAAAATGTAGTAATATGGTTGTTGTTTGTGAAGACAACATTGTGTAGATCATCTTCATTTGAAAGAGAATGCTTTCATATCTACTTTTAAGGAGAATAAGTACTTTGATTCAATGAGTCTTGAGTACTTGAGTTATTTTTGTATCTTTCTACTTTGGCAATGAGCCTTAGTATGAAAGTCCGGAGAAGTGAGCTCCTATTTGTATTCTAAGGCAATGGGACTTCTTCAATATTCACATTCATTTTTGTATAGGAAATGAGCATCTTATTGATTTTCCGGAGAAGTGAGCTCTTAATCTTTTGTAATTAGATCATATACTTCAGTGAATTACCTTCATGAGCAAATGCTCACCATGGTTTTTTCTAGTTTGGGTTTGCCACGTATAAATCTCAATGTTCTTGTGTTACTGGTTCAGTTCTTTCTTTCACATTTTTTCTTGTGATGGTAAAAGAAGGTCGTTGTCAGTGTTTTTAGTTTTATGATGATTCACCCCCCTTCTCAACATCAAAGTGTATTCATCAATTGGTATCAAATATATGTAGTGGTAGATCTTTTCCCATCATTTGTCCTTTATGGAAAAGGGGGAGAAAGATAATGAAGATGATTATTACATTCAAAGAAGTTGATATTATTGGTGGTTGTTTTTCATCAATGACAAAGGGGGAGATTGTTGGAAATAAATGTTTACTATCTTGTATTGTCATTGATGTCAAACATTGTGTTCGTGTATATTTCAGATGACCTTTATGATCTTCCCTCAAGCTTTGTGGTCTAGATGAAGGGATGTGTATGTTGAACCTTCATTACAATAGAATATAGGAATGGAATAGTGAAAGACAAGTATGTATCATGTATCGTCTCAGAATAGTGGAAGATAGGTATGTTACCTGTATAGTCTCAGAATAGTGGAAGATGGGTATATTACCTGTATGGTTTTAGAACATGGAAGACAAGAATGTTTCCTATGTTCATGTGTCGACAAGGTTCTACAATGCTCATGTATTATATTCTTATTTCTAAATGATTGCTTGGTTCGGATGTCTTTGTAGCACTGTGTTGTATTCCAGTTGGTAGTTTCACAGTAGCAATTACTTATCTTTTCAGAGAAGTTCTATTTTGGAAATCAAGTTTGTTGTTGTGTTGTTACTCATTCAGATGGATCCAATACTTGGTCTTGGTTGTGGAATTTTTTGGTTATTTGGTATATGTTACTAGTGTTCCAGAGAATGTAAAATCCTGAGTTTTTTTAATCTTTCTAGTTGTTGTTGTTGATCTAGTAAATTAGTGTGGTATCTTCTAATGTGGCATGTTGACATGACATCTAATGTGGCGTGTTGACATGGCTTTCGATGTGGTGTATAGATCTCACCATAGTCTATGGAGGTCTAGCTACTGTTGGTAGTTAACAGTTGCATCAGAACATGTGTAGTATGTTCTTGGTTCATCTTTTGCTTGGGACGGATCATGCTTTCAGTTTGAGATCTGGGTGTTATATTTATTGATTGTTGAAATATCACATTTAGGTACGGGTCTTATACTTAATGATTATATCTTATCTGGATGAGTTCATGCTATATGGTACCTATGAATTTAATATTTATCACATATTCATTTGGGTCCTTAGTTTGGATGCTTTTGATAATGATCATGTTTTTTCCTTAGCCGACATAGAACTTATTTGTAATATCATTTTTGGTTTGGTCGACCTTATTGTAATCTCCAATGCTCTATATTGTATTTAAGAGTAGTTGGTGTCTTGGAAAAATGTATGTAAAGTGTGAAGAAATCCTAGTGTGTGAACCAGTTCAACAATCAGCAGATCAGAGTATAGTAATAGTGATTGAGAAGAAAAGGCAGTAATAAGGTTGTTTCTTGTGAAGACAAAATTGTCTAGATCAGCTACATTTGTAGGATACTAATTTCATATCTAATTTGAAGGAGAATAAGAACTTTGAGACAATGAGTCTTGAGTACTTGAGTTATTGATATAGATTGCTACTTTTGAAGTGAGCCTTTGTATGCAAGTATGGAGCACTCCTATTTGTATTGTAAGGTAGTGAGCCTTCTTTAGTATTCACATTCATTATTGTATAGGCAGTGAGCCTCTGATTTGATTTTCTAGAGCAATACTGAGCTCTAAATATTTTGTAATCAATCATATCATATACTTCAGTGAATTATCTTTGTGAGAAAGTTCTCACCATGGTTTTTCCCACTTTGGGTTTTCCCCGTATAAATCTTGGTGCTCTTATGTTACAGGTTCGGTTCTTTCTTGCACATTGTTTCTTTTGGTGGTAACAAAAGGTAGTTGTTAGTGTTTTTATGTTTATTTTGATTCACCCCTCCCTCTTAGCATCAAAATGTGTTCATCACCCTTGTCTTATTCACCAATGTATGTCCATGTTAATTGTTTATTTTCTTAGTGCTTCCTAGTTGTAGGAATCTTTGTAGTTGTATATTGCTCTTACTAGTGAAATATGTTATCTTCATAGTGGCATCCAATGTAAAGATAGAACCAATATTTTTATGCCCTATGAGCCATTTTTATAGCCATGACTATGTATGCATCCAAATAATACAAGTACCAAGTCCATAATTATGGCCAAATTTGAATTATACCATTTCAAATCTATATTTCTCATCCAGGTGAAGGAAATTTGATGACACAAAAATTATTGTAGATAATATGTTTTTATTGTTTTGTTGAATTGTGATGCAAACTGCCATCAATGTAGTTGGTCAATTTGAATTTTAGGAGACATTATTTATTTTAGTGGGCTTTTTCATTTTCCCATTCTCTACATGTGGAAGTTCTTATTTCATTTGGGAGATTAGTCATTATTGTTTCTAGTGAAATTCTATGAGCGTCAAATTATTTTAGGGTCTTGTAACATAAGAATTGGAGATCACCGTAAAAGGAGTGTGTTGATCCTATTTCTCTTCCCACGTTCAAAAGGAAGATAACCCATTAGGATAAAGAAGGTTCAGGCATTGAGTGGGTGCAGTGATCCTTCACTTAATGGAAATTCAAAAATAGGATTATACATGGCCCGAGATGTAAGATTTAGGACCAAATGGAGGAAAAGTATGAATTTCCATATGCACGGACTAACAGAAACCTAACAGAATAATTTTGATACCATAAAAATAACTTAGAGTGTATAACTAACCTGCATATTCAATTTTATGTTGATCTAGAGGGACTAGGTCGACTGGGAGATCCTATTCCCGGGACTAGGTTGACTAGGTCAGCCTATTCCCTACACTTTCTGATGATTTTAGTTGTAGATAAGTTGTAGACTGTAATCAAGATCTCGTACTTCCCAGAGGTGATCTTGAAATAGGTGTCACCTTCTTCTGCACATAGAAAGGATAAATTTTTGTATAGAGGGGGTTTTTCCTTAGTCAAACTCTAGTTGAGGATCAACCTTGAAATTAAAATAAAATATGCATTAATGGAAAGTGTGTTGATATAAAGAAGATGCTAGATCTAAAACATGAAATGTCTTATACCTTGATAGTGCAATGCTTCTTTGAATGTGACCACACATGTTTATGCAATAGCTTGACTACACACAAAAACCTAAAAGGAAATAATGAAAGACATGTCTTGCAGAATGAATGTTGTAGTTTGCATCAATGCTTGATATGGAGAAGGAGAATGTCTTGAATGCTTGTGAATGTATTTTTTATATTATGATATTATTACTTGATGGTGGTCTCCTCTACTTGTCCTTAAATGAGAGAGAGAGTTGTTACCATAGAGAAGATTTCCTTGGAGATACCTTGGAATGATTAAGATGACAAAGATCTTGATCTTTCTCTTGAGATCTTCTTATTCTTGCTTGTGGTTATGAATGCTTACCCAAATGTGGAGAGATAGGTTTCTTATATACCCGTCCCAAAAATTTCAGATCTCAAAAATCAAAGAGGGCCAAATGAAGATTGAATTTTCCACTCAACTGTTGATACCAACCTCTACTTCAATTTTCAAGCATTTATCAGGGAATAGGCCGATTAGGTCACTCATTTCCCCCAAAAAGCATATAAATTCAGACCATGGGTCCCAATTGAAGAGGGGATGATGGAATGAATAATGTAATCAAGGCTAGAGTACCAAAAATGAATGTGGCAGCCCATACATGCTAAAATGGGGTCAAGCAATGAGGCAATTGTAAGATGATATAGGTTCTAACAATTGAATGTCAAGTTTTCAAGAGTACAATGGATGGCTAATACTACAATAGTGTATAGTTGGAAAATGGAAGAAATTCCATTGTAGACTGGTTTAGCCTTCTGAATAAGTGTTTTGGGGTCATGTCAAGCACCTTGAATGGGTCCCTGACTTGGATTTGGCTTTTCCCCCTGTTCTACCCCATTTCCACTTTTTCCAGCTTATTTCTGACACTCCAGACTGCAAAACTGGTACTTTGACCTCAAGGTCAAGGTTGATCTTTTTGGGTCAAGGTCGACCTTGACCTTGACCTAGGTTAGAATCAACATTTTTCTGACCTAGGGTTCAAATTCTTGAATTCCAGGGTTTCCAGATGTCGGGCTTTGGAAAGAGTTAATTCTCGCTTCCGGGTCGGCTGTTTCGGTCTTCAGAACAACAAATCTTAAATTATATTTAATATAGGTCCTCTTCTAGGGGTATAGGTCTAATTGGAATTTAATTCTCCTATCTAGGCCTCTCTAGAAGATTGTGCCCTAGTTTCATATATAAGGATGCTTTCTCCTCTCATTTTCTCTAACCACAAGCTAAGACTCGAATTATAAGCAAGAGCAATCTAAGACAAAGACTTGAAGAGTGAGATCCAAAGGTGAAGAAGAAAGATTTGAAGAAATCCAAGTAGCCATTGAAGCATTCATCCATTCTCAAGTATTCAAGCACTTCTCAAGCACTCATTTCATCAAGGAGATCCATTGGTGGCCATTGAAGGATTCAAGCTCCATGGAGCCCTCTTGTTGAAGATTTCTCCATCCACATTCCTCCAATCCTCTTCCTATTCCAAGATCCATTCAAGATTGGTATTGAATATCTACAAGCAATTTATTTGAGACATCCTACATTCTACATTCTACATCCTTTTTGGTGCATACATACTTGTGGATTCACGGATTCAAATCCACCATAAGGGATTCTACAAGAAAGGTGAATTTGTTCATTTACTTTGTTTTACTTATGAAATTTCAATTATACTTTGAGGTTAATTCCAAAACCGAGGTTTGACCAAGGCAAAACCCTCCCCCCCCCAACAAACAATCCATTTATCTTGCAAGTACAGGTTTGGAATAGAAGATCGGAGTGCAGATTCGGATACCCTTTTCAGAAAAATTTTAGGATCTAAAAATAGATTTCCTGTCAGAGAATTTTTAGGTTGATTCTGACCTAGGTCAGAATTGGAAATTCTGGGTCAATGGTGACATTGACTTGAGGGTCAAAATTGGAACTGTGTCAGAACAGAAAAATATTTCTGGGTTTTGTTCATCTCTGCATTTATGTTCCAGATCTGGTCTTAGATTTTCTAGAAACTGAGTGCAGACCCTCGAAAACAACATTCTTTAGATCTACAACATTTCAAGGTTAGTACTTTTCTCCTATCCATTTCAATTAAAGTTCTTAATATATCTAAACCTATCACACATTCAAATCTATAAACGGGTATTTAAGATCTTCTTCTTTATTCCTATTTCCAATCGATTGATTCATTTATGCATTGATCCTTCTTTTGGGTTAATCAAATTGGATCCTTCCTTTGTGTATTTAAGGATAAAAGGAACATCTTATTCACCCCTCACATTTCAATAAACATTCTAATTTTAAATGTAACAACATCCATCTTATCCTACATTAGGTCATCATCTCTATTTCTTATCTTACATTTTGGTGACCTTTATTTTATATGTTACATTTTGGTGAACCTGCGATAGACAACTCTTTCTTTTTGGTGTTAGATTTACATATTTTATGTTATATCTTTCATGCATATTAGATTATCTTTCTTTTATGTTCTTGCATTTACATTTCAAAAATTAAAAATCAAAATCTTGTGTTTCCTAAATTAGTTCATCTGCATTTGCATTGGTGTACCACTTCTATTCCTACTTATAGTATCTCGGTTAGAAGAAGCCGTAGACTTGTCGGTTACTTTGATCCTGAGTCTTCCTCTCCTTTCCTTAGGATCCCAGATGACTATTTGATCACTCATTAGTCCAACCCTTCTATGGAGCAAAACTCTTCTCACTCATCTCATGATGAGGATGATGCTTTAAGAGATCCTCTTGAACAAGTGCAAAAACTTACAATAGAACTTGATAAAATGGGAAATTGGCTTATTCAAGAAAACCATAATCAAGATTCCATCCAAGCTATAGAGGCTCTTAAGAAATTCCTTCCTAATAGTGATCAAGGTATTAATCTATTGCGTGGTATCACTCATATTGTGCATTTGAATGTTAAATCTTTAGCCCAAGAGGCTCAAGATCTAGGATTCACTCCTCCTGTCACTAGTGAGGGAACTTATTTTGTTCCTTTACCTAGCATTCCTACTTACACTCCTTCTTTGATGACTACATCTCTCCCAATTTCATCTATTCCTATGAGTGTTCCACCGGTATCTCTACCTACCTCACAACCTCCATATCATAGTATGCCTTTTACTTATTCCAATCCCCTTCCAACTGTGGTTCCAAGTGTTCCACCGGTTGTGTCATCCATTCCTGCCACTTCCTACACTTTTCCTAGTGTCCCCAATATTTCTATGCCACCTATTTCTTCTAATGATTCCACAATTATTAGTTTGGCTCAAACTATGTCATCTTTACAACAACAACTTGCATCCTTAACCCAATCCAAGTTTAGCATTATTACATGTGACATGGGTAGTCCTTTATCCTTATATATTATTCATGCTACTATCCCTCAGCAAGCCGATATGCCTCGTCTTGAGAATTACAATGGTAAAGGCGATCCTGTTACTCATGTTAAAACATTTCAAATCCTTTGTAGTTATTATGCTCATGACCATAGGATTTTAGCTAAGTTGTTTACTAGGAATTTTTGTGATAAGGCCTTGCAATGGTATTGTTCTCTACCTCCTTATTCTATTGATTCTTTTCCTAAACTTGCTAATACATTTATCCAGCAATTTCAAAATAACATTGGTCCAGAAGTTTCCTTAACTGATTTAATGCATTGTAAACAAAACATTAAGGAAAAATTGACTGATTTTATTGGTAGATTTAAGCATTTGTATGCTCATATTTCTTATCTTATTCCTGATATTGATATTCAACATATGTTTATTTCAAATTTACAAAAGGATATTAGGGATAAGATTCTGCTTACTGAATTTACCTTTTTTCAACAACTTTGTGCAACACTTCATCATTATCAATTACAAGTGAGTCAATTTGAGATCAACACTCCAATGGCTCCTGTTCTAGTTGATAAGAGTGACACTAATCCTATTCCTAATAAGTTTCAAAAACCTAACAACTATATCAATATTAATAAATAGACGAATGCGGTTGTTGATCAAGTTGTTGTTGCATCCAACAATGTCACTTATGCATCCACTACTTTCCGTATGAATCGTACGTTTACTCCTCTCTCTGAATCTTTACATTCTATTATGAGTAGGTTGTTAAGTTCTAATATGATTAACTTGCCTCCTATTCGACCTCTCCTTCCTACTACAATAGCATCAAAATCCTTTGATTCTAAAGCTTTTTGCCAATACCATCGCCAGAATGGCCATGATACTGAAAAATATTATTCTTTAAAGCATAAAGTTCAAGACTTAATTGATTCTAATGCTTTATCTGTTGATAATTTTGATGGTAATGGGAACAAATTTGTCTCTCCTCCTAATCAAAACCTTCAAATCTATACGAATCCTCTACCTACACATGATACTAATACCATCGCTCAACCATCTTCTGTGAATATTGTTTATGATTCAAAGATGGATGATCTTAATGACATTTTTAATCATGTGGAGTGCGTTGTTTCACCTCAACCTACTGTTCAAGATCCTTCGCCTCCACCTCAACTTCAAGTTCCTCCTAAACCTCAGAAATAAACTAAGGATAAGCGACCTCAGGAACTTTCAATTACCTTTGATGATTCTGAGACTATTAAGGCTCTTGATGGTCCCCTTTATATTTATGCTAGGATTGCTAATATACCTAAGCGGCGTTGTCTTATTGATCCCACATCTTTAATAAATGTTATTACTGAGGAAATTTTTTTTATGAAAAACCTACAACGGGATTGTTATGATCCATCTGATGCATGGATCCAAACTTGTAATGGTTTTCTCTATCCTACACTTGGTTCTATTAACTTGCCTATTGAACTTTGTGGCAAGGTTATAGATACTACCTTCATTTTTGTTCCTACTTCTAATCAATTTCAAGTCAAATTTGGTTTGCCTTGGATAACTTCTATGCATGTTATTGCTTCTCCTATTCATAAATGTCTTAAGTTCATTCATAATGGAGAAGTGAAAATGATTAATCATAGTTTGTATCAACCTTCTAGGCCTAGAGATTGTCCTACTCTTGATTTCTTTTGGCCTTCATTACCTAATTCATGTCCTCCTCGCCTTGACAATGTTTTTCGTTCATATCAAGCCTATAAACATCTCAAGATAGTCGAGTTAAGCATGCCTCAGATAGATCTTAACCATGGTCTTTTTCCCACTCCTTCTATACCTCCTTTATCCATTACTGCTAGCTCTATTACTCAACCTCCCAGTGTCACTTCTTAGCCTACTGCAAATCCTACCAATCCTCCTATAGAACCTGTGAAGGAACCAGTTGTTATTCCTCGTAGTTCTCAACATGTGTCAAACAAAGAAAAATGTAACAAATATTCTAATGAATTTCGTAAGAAGCATAGAGCTAATTCTAGGGCCCGTGCTTCTGTTCTTTGAAATTATTTACCTTCTTTCGATCAACCTATGCCTAATGTGTTAGAAGAAGTTAATGTTCATAATGATGTTAAGATGAATGAGTATGATGATCCTATTCTCATTTTAGATCATATTTTAATTAATCTTGATGAGGATGATACTCTTGATGATCCTATTGATCTTAGTGATGAATATGAGACCATTGATCTTGATATTGATTTACCTCATATGCTTTCAACTCAATTGATAATTACACCTAGTATCAAACATTGTGATTCTCAAGAGGATCCTTGTTTGGAACTAGCTATTATTCCTAATGTATTGGATATAGTCCCTCTTGTGAGTTGCCCAGCCCACCTTCCCTAAATGATATAAACCGAGATGGGGAGAGTAAGTGATGCACCTCATTGGCTTATCCTTCATGGTAGCCCTTTTTGTGTTTGCATGCTATACTGTGTTTCTCCCATAATGTGTTTTCTAAATGTTTCTTAGAATCTTTTATACGACCCTTGTTACTTTCTTGGTGCAAGGTGATAAAGGAATCAAACCTGTTGTATAATTCCTCTATATGTATCTTTACTCTTCTATATGTTGTTTTCATGTTATTTTGTACTTGTGTTATTGTTCGTAAATGTTTTCCTTGTGTAGCCCGCTTGGATCTGCGGCATGGTAGCACTAATTCTTTTTGGTCTCCATGTTGTGGTCCGAAAAGACTCTTCTTCATAACTCTTGAGTTTTCTTTCCTCCATTGTGATTATAGATCAACTTTATTTGCGGAATGATGTCAATTCATTTGCAATAATATCATATCTATATACACATGTTATCTTATGATCATACTGACCCCACAGTAGGTAGATCCCTTCTGTGTTCTTTGTATGTTTATGTGATATTTCCCTTGATTTGTCTTCATTTGGGGGCATCTCATAGTGGAAACGTAATCAGTAGAGTCATTTATGTTTGCGCCAAAGCCACTACTCTTGTTAAAGTGTTAGGAATGAATTTAATGTGGGGGCATGCGCTCTACTCTCTTTTTGCACACATGCACATTCAAAATATTTTCAAAAACTTAAAACCTTTTCCCTTTATGGATTAAAGACTAATCCTTAAAGCATGGATATTTTAATTTATAGGATCTCTTGACCCCTCTAGTTTAAATTTATACAGATTTCTTGATCCCTCTAGTTTCAATTTATAATGTTTTGATCCCTTAAGGTAGGAAGGTGTCCTTAAGAACAGATCTCCCTGATGGGTTGACTAGTGAGTAGCCACATTCACTAGGCGGTTCAACTCCATCTTTCCAGTTGCATTGTTTCCTTGTGTGGTTCACAATGGGGCATAAGTTCTCATTGGGCGAGGTAATCACACCCTCTCTCTTTTTCTCCTTAACCGATGATGTCTCTCTTATCGTGATCTTAGGGTTGATAAAGACTTAATTAAGTCCCTAGGGGCTTGAGTATTCCTTTGTCCCTTTTGATTTCAATAAAATTATCTATTCTTCATGATCTCCTTTACCAAGAGTTTGCGTTGAGTCCATACTCTTGCTAAAGTGGGGGCTAAATGTATAGTCAAAAAATGTAATCACTTCCATTATAGACTGGTTTATCCTTTCGAGTAAGTGGTTTGGGGTCATGTCAAGCACCTTGAATGGGTCCCTGACTTGGATCTGGCTTTTTCCCCCTGTTTTGGCCCATTTCCACTTTTTCCAGCTTATTTTTGACACTCCAGACTGCAAAATTGGGACTTTGACCTGAGGGTCAAGGTTGACCTCAACCTTGACCTAGGTTAGAATCAACCTTTTTTTGACCTAGGGTTCAAATTCCAAAATTTTAGGGTTTTTGGATGTCGGGCTTTGGAAAGAGTTAATTCCCGCTTTCGGGTCGGCTGTTTTGGTCTTCAGAACAACAAATCTTAAATTATATTTAATATAGGTCCTCTTCTAGGGGTATAGGTCTAATTGGAATTTAATTCTCCTATGTAGGCCTCTCTAGAAGATTGTGCCCTAGTTTCATATACAAGGAATCTTTCTCCTCTCATTTTCTCTAACCACAAGCTAAGACTTGAACTATAAGCTGAGAGCAATCTAAGACAAAGACTTGAAGAGTGAGATCCAAAGGTGAAGAAGCAAGATTTGAAGCAAGCCAAGTAGCCATTGAAGCATTCATCCATTCTCAACCATTCAAGCACTTCTCAAGCTCTCATTTCATCAAGGAGATCCATTGGTGGCCATTGAAGGATTCAAGCTCCATGGAGCCCTCTTGTTGAAGATATCTCCATCCACATTCCTCCAAGCCTCTTCCTATTCCAAGATCCATTCAAGATTGGTATTGAAGATCTACAAGCAATTGATTTGAGACATCCTACATTCTACATTCTACATCCTTTTTGGTGCATACATTCTTGTGGATTCACGGATTCGAATCCACCACAATGGCTTCTACAAGCAAGGTGAATTTGTTCATTTACTTTGTTTTACTTATGCAATTTCAATTATACTTTGAGGTTAATTCCAAAACTGGGGTTTGACCAAGGTAAACCCCTCCCCCCAACAAACAATCCTTTTTTCTTGTAGGTACAGGTTCAGAACAACAAATCAGAGTGCAGATTTGGATACCCTTTTCATAAAACTTTCAGGATCCGAAAATAGATTTCCCATCAGAGACTTTTTAGGTCAATTCTTCCCTAGGTCGAAATCGGAAATTTTGGGTCAATGGTGACATTGACTTGAGGGTCAAAATCAGAATTGTGTTAGAATAGAAAAATATTTCTGGGTTTTGTTCGTCTTTGCGTTTCTATTCCAGATTTGGTTTCAGATTTTCTAGAAACTAAGTGCAGACCCCTGAAAAAAGCATTTTTTAGATATGCAACATTTCAAGGTTAGTACTTTTCTCCTATCCATTTCAATTAAAGTTCATAATCTATCTAAACCTATCACACATTCAAATCTATAAACGGGTATTTAAGATCTTCTTCTTTATTCCTATTTCCAATCTATTGATTCATTTATGCATTGATCCTTCTTTTGGGGTTAATCAATTTGGATCCTTCCTTTGTGTATTTAAGGATAAAAGGAACATTTTATTCACCCCTCACATTTCAATAAACATTCTAATTTTAAATGTAACAACATCCATCTTATCCTACATTAGGTCATCATCTCTATTTCTTATCTTACATTTTGGTGACCTTTATTTTATATGTTACAAATAGTATACCCCACTTATTGATCAAAATGAGACATAAAAACCAATAATTTTAACCAAAATGTCACCTTTAATAATCTATATCAACTAAATTGTTAGGAAAAAATTTCATGTATGTGAAATAGAGTCTTTGATATTGTTTGGTGAAAACCTATGTTCACTACAAAATAATAAAATAATTATATTAATAAAATTAAATATATTAAAAATATTACTTTTTGTCAATGGGTCCTTGGTATACTAGTGAAGTTGAAAGGTTCTTAATGAGCCCACTGGGGATCAAGTCTTGCTAAGTGAAAGACTCCAACATCTAAAGGGATGAGATCTAGATCACGTCATAGGTGAATATGGTAGAATGGATACCATTAGTCCTTGGCTCTTAGCTAAAGAGGTTTAGCCTAAAGATTGATCTCCACACACACACACACACACACACACACATTTCAAAATGCTTACTCCAATGATTATGATCCTAAATTTTTTTATGTTATGTTGATTTTATTTCCTAGTTTATGGCCCAAAGTTAAAAATAGGAGAATGAAGAAAATTAGAAAATTTGAGGACCGATATGTGAAGGAACATCCAAGTATATTTTTGTTTGAATCATTCCAAGGTATCCAAGATATGGTCTTTTACATGACATAAAAAATATCAAAAAATTAAAAGCTTGAAAGACCTTAAAACAAAGGTGTATCTTCATTCAAAAAAAAAAATTAATTGAAGGTGTTTGCCTTTTTTTTCCTCCCCAACTATGCAAGTTTGAAATATCCCACAAGTGGGATGCACTATTTCGGGCTTACCTTGGATTTTGAAGTACCTAAAGGTCAATTAATATCAAGTGAAATTTTGGTATAGAATGTCTCTAGGGTTGTATGCATGTATTTAGTAGAATTTATAATAGTTTATAATATTTCTCTCTTGTCATATTTGTTGGCATGAATGCATAAATAATATTTTAGGGTAAGTGTAAGTAGATGGTGGAACAAAAAGTGGCCACACCACTTTTTGATCCCATCCAAGACATAATGAGTGTACGTTATAATGCACTCACATTTTGAAGTAGTGAAAATCTATCTCTCTCTCTCTCTCTCAATATCCTCTCTCCCTTCCCTCTCTCCATGAGATAGAAGTGGGGAGATAAGGAGGAAGCAAGGAGAGAGAGAGAGAGAGAGAGAGAGAGAGAGAGAGAGAGAGAGAGAGAGAGAGTTTCTTCTTCATAACATGAGCGTATTATAATACACTCATCTTATTATCTTCTTTGGGTTGGATTTTTCTTGGGCATCCAACCCAAAAGGTTGGACTTACATGTCAAAGTCCATTGAAATATGTTTTGCAATTTATTGTAAAATTACATAATGTCAAGTATGTTCTATCCATCAACTTTTCATATATTTCAATGTCAATTAAAAATATGGCATAGTTATGTAGAGCTCTCTTGTAACTTTCTAACTAAGTTTTTTTTTTCACATCTTGAATAGTTAAGCTTTTGATCTTTAATTTTCTTTGCTAGTATCATCATTTTCTCAAAAACCTAGAAACTAGATTCTATTTTATACACATTAAAAAAATTAATTTTTTATTAGTTTACAAAAAATAGTGGGGGGTGGAGGCATGCTCAATTTTCTATTTTTTAAGATGCGTCCACTTCAAAAATTAGTAAAAAACATACATTCATTAAAAAGAATTGGGTATAAACTATATGGTGTTAGCTGATTTCTCACCAAAGCAATATTTGATATACTATAAAAAGTTGATATTTTAGGGGGGCTGCGCCAAACAATATTACTTGATAAAAATAGAATCTTTTTGTGCCACCTTATTTGAATACCTCATTATCCACCATTTTATAAGATAGTATTTTAGAAAGTAGATTCAAGGTGCTATGACTCTTGTTTTTGTTGTGTCACCAAATCTCATTGAAGATTAGTATTTATTGATTTCATAAAAAAAAAGTGGTCACTTAAGACCCTGTTTTGGTTCCATGTTTCCCTACACATGCCCTTAATACTTGCATTAATAATTTTTAAAAGACTTTAAACTTTGCAATGATAATTTATTTCTTGCTTATGGATTTGTATATGATAACTTTGAATGATTAAGTATGTTCTATGTATGCTATCTACTATGTGAAGGATTTATGTTAAGATAATCCTTCTATGTTTCATTATTGTTTCTCCCATCTTGCAAACTATGACTTTGTTACCCATTTGAATAAGCATTAATCTCAGGAAATAAATTATTCAATCATGCGTCTAAACAAACAAAATCATTATCTAGTAATTTTATTAATTTTCATATCTTTGTAATTTATGATTAACTTGTAATAAATAAGGAAAATACTATTGATGAACCTTACGAGTAAAAATACTTCATTAATCATGTCCTTATATCATAATTTGCATATCCTGTGATGATATTATTATTAACTATATAAGATATATATGTGCAATTAGCTATTCTTTAATCTAGTGACATTTTTTGGGGTTGATCTTTCCTTAAATACGATTGTAAAGTTATTTTATTGTTCTACATTTCAATACTTTCAATCCTATAAAGGATCACCTCTAGGCATACCCTCCTCTGGTCAAGTTGAATACAAAGTGCAGGAGATCTTATTCATTCTGATTTATTGGCAATTAATCCTCCATAATCTATGGATTGACCTTGATTTTACTTTCAGGATGGCAACCCTTGGCCTTGAAAGTGAAATCATGTTCTAGGATTTTGGAGTAGTGGTTTTAGGACCCAACACTCTAAAATATCCTTTTTGGGATATCAATGATGTTACTTACTTTCAACATTCTATCTATGTACTTTACAATAAAATATCACAATCTTGCTAAAATGGGGGCAAAATGTAATGTCAAAGTTTGCATACTCTTATAATCTCACATTACTAAATTAGGATCCATTTTGGTTTCCATTTTCCCTTGCATGTCCATAGGCTAATTCAATCTTTTCCTTAGCCTTTTCTTATCCATGGTGCTAAGATCATTCCTCTTATGGTCCTTTTTTGAAAAATCATGTTTCAAATGTGTTAGCCTTGTAATTTCCCAGTGTTTTACCTTTCCAAGAATTGAAACTAGCTAGATGCTAGCACAACACAAACAATCCATGCAACATAATAATATTAAGCATAATAGTTTATTACTCAATAGCTATTTTTTAGTGTTTTACAACCTGCTACCTGCTTATGCCAATGATAACCACTTTGGAACAAATCTAAGAAACTCTCTAGCCCCTAAACTCACTGATTTCCCTCCCATTATCTCATTTTGAATTCTTATCTATCATTAACACTCTCAATATATCAATATTTCACAAATTTCAAGATCTTACCAATAATTTCTATCTTCCTACATAGTGTTGAGCATTGTTACTCTCATGTGGGCACTCTATTGTTTTTTCAATAGTCTTCTTAAACATTTTAGTAAAGTTTTATAGTAATCTTGTCTCCTTTGGCTTCTTCAAGCTCTTGAGGTGATAATTTTTTTTGTGCTCTTGGATTCTTATGTATTTCCTTCATTATTATTATTGCAATTGATATTTTGGGATCTTCGTATCCTTTTTTTTAATTCTCTCTCTTACTATTTTGCAGTCCTTTTGGAACTCAAAGTTCTATTCATAGATTTGTCACTACTTTTACCTTCATAGACACACTTAGGATAAAAGTACATGCTAAATTATTTCATCTTAGCTGTCCATGGGGGCTAGAAATTGAAATAGGCTTGACAATTCATGGAAAGATCCTTAGTGGCCCTAAAAATTTATCCTTTCTAAGCTTATTGGTTTTCATTTGGAGCTCTTCATAAAAGTAGAATTTGCACTTCTTTCCTTTTCCTCTTGTCATTTTATTTGTCATTTCTATAGGTTAAATTGATTTGCTTAATTTCCTGCCATACTTGGAGTAGTTTATATGTGTTTCTCGTTTTGTATGTAGTTAGTTGTGAAATTCAATGAGAAAAACATGTTTTATAGTGCCCACACATGTGGTAGTTAGATAGGCTATCACATGTTGTACAAGCATCTTGACTAGTCAACTTCAATGCTCAAGTCCAAGCTCTTTATTATTTATTATGTTTTTTTTTTTTAGATTTAGTTTATCATTTATGTATTGCTATTTTTTATAATATGTAAACTATTTGTTAAACATCACACATTCTCATCCAAATTCAATAATGTAATAGAAGTTTACACAACTTAAATTTTATGTTACACTTATGAGCCTAGTCTTATTTCAATAATGTATTGTCATGTGTGTTTTTACATGTACATCCTACTTATTTATAGTTATATAACTACTATTTAACTTGATTATATTTTGATACGCTTCCATGATTTTTATCTAACCTTTAGGGTCATCGTTTCCTATACTATTCACTTATATTAGAGGCATATATTTCCTTGATAATTATCACTAGCCTATGTTCTCGAGTGTTCATTTACAAGATAAAATATTTTGTGTGCATAAATGACTATTATTTGATTGTTGCACAATGATAGCCACTATATCTATTCTTGTGGGTTATTATAGATCATTTCTTCTCTCGTCTAATTTCTTCCACACTTCAAGTATATAATCAATTGGAGGAGGGCATATATTGTCATATTGTCATAATGTTCCTATTATTGAAATCTTGATTGTATCACTACACTAAGTAGAGTATTAATGCATTAATTTTTGTACAAGTAGAATTTCTAATCATTCTATCTTTCTCTACTTTTCAGTTTTCCTAAATAATTGAAACTACCAATTGTTTTTCCTATTTCATTTGTGTAATAGAAGCTACTTATTGCATATATTTTCTCTATTTTGTAGGTTCTTATAGAGTGTTCATGCTAAGGAGAGGATTGCAAAAAGAATTCAAGAAAATTCCTTTGAAACATTTACATATTTACTTTTCAGGCTAGCTAAGAATGTACATATTCTTTGAAATACATGGTCATGTTAGACTTTTATGCCCTTAAAGCAGGAGCAAAATGTAATGTTGAAAGTAGCATACCGATGTTATTACCATTTGAGTTTGGATCTGTTTTGATAGAGTGACTTAATGTAATTGTATATCGACAAGTGGCACACTCTTGTGCTAAGTTTCACTCACAACTCGATACCTTTCTCTATCCTTATCACTTGACTTTTTCTCCAGACAAGATTAACCTAATTCAACCCCAAGGCATGTTGGATTGAATCTCTAATTCTAATTCCAAAAGTTCCCCCCTTTCACAAACTATTGCAAATCTACTTGATGGACACATGCATTTGTGCAACTTATAGCATTGTTTTGATATTTAAAGACATTCGTATAGGCCATATATATGTCTATACATAGAGTCTTCATTCACTTAGAGATGTAAAGCTTGTTTGTATAAGGGGTTGACTTAAAAGAACTTGACTTTTGTGATTCAAAAATCTCTCTTAAAGTGTCTATAACCACCACCTTGACAGATTCAAACTCAAAGAAGGCAAAGACAGAAAAAGTTCTAAGCACACATTTTGTTAGTTCATTCTTACTCGTCAATATAAGGTTAGGATACTTAAATTTAAACTCGAAAGAGTTGGATATGAATCACAATAGACTTTAAGTCTATACAAAATCGAAAACATCTCCCAAACTATGAACATTGACTTTTGTATCTATGATAAATAATTTTGAAATAGCATCAACAATGATTTTTCACTATGATTTTTTCAAAACTAAATGCACTCATCCTCCTAACCAAGAGAGCCCCTAACAAAATATAAAATAATTGTATAGCTATTTGTTTATGTTTATTCAATTACCCTAGATTGAAGTAAAAGAGAAAGAAGAAATAAAGAAAACAGTGAACATCCCATAGTGGCGTGAAGGAGACTAGTCAAGGTGAAAGTTTTGAAAGAGATTGTAGAAATCGACCCAATTAGACACGGTGGGATTCCTGATTTTATCCGATGCTCTGAAACATTAGCTAAACAGAACCCCATAAAAAAAGAAACTAAAATCTTTACAAAAGTCAACTGTAGGGTCCCAGTTTGGAGTTTCCTTATTCAATCTTCAATGGGGCTGTAAAATTAGTATTATGTAAGTGCTGTGTTGGAAGGTATCACATGCCAATCATATCCATAACCAGGAAAATGTCAAAGAAGTGGGAGAAAAAGTGGTTCTTTTCATACTCTTTTTTGTTAGGGTTCAACCCCTTATACAATAATAATAACCCCATTGCTAATTAAAAATATTGGCATCCACTGCAAGTTACAGTTGAAAGAACATTTGCCAAGATTTGCACCCAAAACTGCATACACACTAACGTAGTGGATAGACAAGAGGAACTTTCCTATTCATAATGGTGGTCAATCCTGTGAACAGGAAAATACCTTCAATCCAAATTCTATTGGTTACAAAAATTGTTTATGCAAGCTACTTGGTCAAATCATGATTTGGGAGGTTAAGAAAATATGGGTTTAGATTCTTGCCAACCATAGAAAACGAGAGGGGTGTGTTGGACAAGACATGACTTGGTCAGTCTGACCAGAGAGATCTTTGGTGACCTAGACATGGATTTTCAGTATTTGGGACTTTCAGAATTGTTTCGTGATTGGGCTCTGATTATTTTTTCCTCTGGGAATTTTTCCCTTTAAGCTAGGATTTGATGCAATATTCGGTGGCATTACTTGTGATACGCATATCATATAAACTGGAGGCCGCGAGTTCTACTCCTTGATATGTTAAATGCTAAGTAGCAGCAGGAGAAGCTTTTTAAGATGTGTATGGATGGTCTGAACTGCTTCCACGTTGTTTATTCCAAGGTCTGCTCACTTTTCTGGAGCCTGCAAATTTTAATTCTGTTAGAAGGGTTTTTATCAAAAAAACCAAAAAAGTGTTAAATACATCTCATCTCTTGGGGATGTTTTTGAGTTTCGGTTTCTTTTAAAACCTTCTTCTAAATTTGTAAAATCAGAATTGGTACTTGGGTATTTGAAAATTTGCTATTGCTAATAAGATTGGTTGATAAAATAAATTGGGTTTTCAATGTTGGGTAGGTGAAATTTCTGTTTATATGGGCCTTTTTAATTAGAGGGGCAATTTAGATTGCTGTTAAAAATATTATGAAATTGTTAGTTTGGAGGTTTGAAAATCTTCAATTTCTGTTGTTGCATGCAACACATATGTCCGGTGTATGTGTTTGTATGTACTCAGTCTCGTCGATTCTTTTCCCAGCAGTAAACAGCAGAGATAGTTGATTCATCTGTTTATTAAATGCTTATGCTACTTTTTAGATTTTTGTATCCACGGTATCTTTAATTTGTTGGTGATTCATCTGCTTATTGAATGTTTTTGCAATTTTTTAGGTTCAATAATGAAACAATCAAATGGGCATATTGGATTCTATTGTATATTCTGATATGTTGCACACATATTTGTATATCTCTTTACACTTCTTCTATAAGCTTCACGTGTACATCTTCTTTGATATGTACTTGCTTTCTAGGGCTCCTATCTCAATTGCATATGTGCACACATTATCATAAATGCTATAGCTTTAATATATAAGAGCAGAAGTCGTTGTAGTTTAAAGCACCTCCTTTTTTTTGGCAAAGGAAGAGACCAAAAGTTGTTGAAAAGCAAATAGATGGATTATTCTTGTATGATCTTGTTGAATTATTAAGTTCTAGTAAACAATGGGCAATATTGTACTTGAGTTTGAGGATTGTTTCAATATAGCATTTGTCTGATTTGCAGAAATCTTTGAAGAAATTCTTCCTGTATCTTATCATTGATAGAATTCCAAGAGATCCTTTGCGTCAGAACATGGTGTAATTATTCTGAACACAGCAATGGGCATATATTATACTTGAGTTTGAGGATCAGAACATGGTGTAATTTTTCTGAACACAGCAATGGGTATATATTATACTTGATTTTGAGGATTGTTACAATATTGCATTTGTCTGATTTTTACAAATCTTTGGAGAGGTTTTTTCTGTATCTTATCATTGATAGGATTCCTTTGCATCAGAACATGTTGTAATTATTCTGAACACAATCATTTCTGCCTGGCTTTTGCAGTAAGTCTGTCTTAGCCTTTGATGTCACCTTCTTTGCATAATGGATATCTTTCAATCCAAACTGAAGCCTCTGTTTGTTCTAATTTGAAGGTCATATCAATATATGATTTTCCTTATTTTATTGGTCAGTGCATTGTTTGTTAAGATTCAGGATGCTGTGTGCAAGAAGGTTATCAATTATACATCAAATGCATTATTTCATATGCTTGGTTGTACACAGTGCATAATGTATAATCTAACAGGAAGCTTTACGAAGGAAAAGTTTTATGGTCTTGAAAGTTGTGTGTACCCTTCCGTTTGTGGAATGCTAATGTAATCTCAAGATGCGCACCGTTATTGGCATTAGGTTGAAAAATAAAAAGTGAAATAAAATAAAAAACAATTAGAGTTAACAAAAGAAATTGGTTGCATGGAAAAATTAATTCAATTTATACAAATTGAATTAGATATTATTCCTCAGCATTAATTTGGAAACATTTAAACTGATTGGTAGTGTGAAAAATTATTTTTTAAAAGCTTTTGGTTATTTTACGCTTTAATCCATTATCTATTTGTCTTTGATTCTCAAGCTTTCATATATGCGGTAATTATTATTGGGATTTTTCTTCTTTCTATTGTTCCTAAGGTTTGTTTATTTCTGTGTAGATGGTGGCTGGAGGGAACTCTTCTTGCAGTTCTGGGAAAGGGAAGAGCCACCTTAGTCCCAATAAAATTGTTTATGGATTCAGTCTAGTCAAAGGAAAAGCTAGTCATCCCATGGAGGATTATCATGTTGCAGAATTCACTCAAATAAATGGCCATGAATTGGGCTTATATGCCATCTTTGATGGTCATTTGGGTGACAATGTGCCTTCATACCTGCAGAAGAATCTATTTCAAAATATTCTTAGCGAGGCAAGTGATTAAATTTCTAACTAAAGGAGCTATGAAAGATGTTGGAGAAAAGCTATATTAGTATATATTTTAGTTTCAAGTGCTAGTCAAATTTGCAGGATAATGGTCCATCCTGTTTGTTAGGAACCTGACTTGAAACATTCTTGTCATTTAATTTCGATCTAGTGCAGGATCATGATATATAATTTTCAAATTGCAATCTGAGTATTCCCTTGATTTAAGGCTGGGATGATGTTTCTTAATGGAGATATCGTAATGAGTCTGATGTATTTTTGTCTGCATTTATATAATTTAAGAATGAGGACTTTCTTATGTACTCTGGTTGATAATATTTTCTTTTCCAGAGTGAATGAGGCTAGGGTCAATTGCCTCTGATTAGGTTATGTTTTGTTCCAGGAAGAATTCTGGGTTCACCCCGTTAGGGCCATAATCAAAGCCTACGATAAGACAGATAAGGCCATTCTGAGACAAACTCCCGACTTTGCTCGAGGAGGTTCCACTGCTGTCACAGTCATCTTGATAGATGGCATAAAACTTTTGGTTGCAAATGTTGGTGACTCTAGAGCAGTTGTGTGCCAAAGAGGAAGAGCTATTCAGCTCTCCACTGATCATGAGCCTAGTACTGAACGTGGAAGCATTGAAGATAGTGGCGGCTTCGTCTCAAATTTTCCAGGTGGTTGGTTTATTTGTATGGAAATTTTTTTCTTGAATACTGGTATTTGGGTGTAGGAAGGTTCAATCTTTTGCAAAAAGTTGGTCTTAAATTCTTGATTCAATCCCATGTAATTAAACTTCCAAAAAGTGTATGCCTGGTAACTATAAGCTTTATCTGAAACAAATGCAACATTGCCACTTGAAATGCAACCTTACGAATAATCATTGTTGTTGCAGGGGACGTTCCAAGAGTGAATGGTCAACTTGCAGTTTCTCGAGCTTTTGGAGATAGGAGTCTCAAGTCACATCTACGGTCAGATCCTGACGTGAGGGAATGGGACATTGATTCAGAAACAGAGTTTCTAATTCTTGCCAGTGATGGTTTATGGAAGGTTAGTTCTGTTAGTTTATGATTTTCTATCGTAGTGTTGGAAACTGTATCAATAGCTTTAAATATTCGTACTCTGATTTGTAACATAATATTCATTTTATATAGGTAATGAATAATCAAGAGGCGACCGATTTTGTTAGCAAAACCAAGGATCCACAAATGGCAGCAAAGCAATTAACTTCAGAAGCCTTGAAACGAGAAAGCAAGGATGATATATCTTGTATTGTTGTGCAGTTCAGATGATTGCTTTATCAGTTTGCCTAAGGATACACGTGTTTTCAGCAACTTCGGATCTTAAATTTAATCTAGGTGTTCTATAAATTTTGATTGCTTGTTTGTGGCAAGTGCAATCATGCCCTGTGGATGAAATTAATGTTGCTGAATTACATTAATGGCATGATATTGAATCAAGTATAAAAGGCCTTGGCAACTGTGGAATTGGTATTTTCTGTATTATAATAGCTTTTGCTCAAGACATCTGTATAGAATATGAAATTTTCTGAATTGTAAAAATATCCCTACAAAACCCAGTGTTTTCTGCAATCCAGGTTGAGAGGGGCTCATATATATTGGCAAATTCTTATAAATGTGGTATTGCATATCTATGTAACAAGTGGTGAAGTTAAGTTTAATCAATGTTTATGTTCTAATGGTTTTTTCAATGAATGACATGGTTTTCTATATGTAAACAAAATTTGTCAGGTTATTCTATCAGCTGAACTTGCTGTTATTCGAATAAAATTTGAATGTTGTTTATCTGAGCCATTTATTTATTTTTGGATTTCCCTTTTCATCACCAGGGATCAAACCAAGGACCTTACAGCCAAAACAAATAACCGCAGTGAGATCTGAATGCCAAAGGTCTCCAATATATACACAAGTATATTAGTCTTCATCTGCTTGAGTTTTAGATTGATTCACATCTCACATTTTTTCGTTGTGTAAAGCTAGTTCAAGGCTTAAATACGTATTAGTTTATGGAAGGGGAGTAGCTGTTTTAGGTTTAAGCTTATTGGAACTGCTGTAAGAAAAAAAAAAATTCAATGGCTTCTTTTAGACAAGTCTCCACAATTTTGATTTTTGAATTTTTTTTAACCCAATGATCTCGAGGAATATTTAGTATCTTTTAACTATTTAATGCCATAGGTGTAACCATGCTTACGTTCAAACCTCATTGTCACTTGAAAGATTAAAAAATTAGATGTTTAGCTATGGTTTACTGTGCGCTCAGTTCCATGGTACACTGTCTTGATAGATTTCCTTCTTGCCTACTTTTATGTAAAAGCAATTATTTTATATCAAACAAGAAAAAATGTTAACATACCCCTAATGTCAACAACTGCCAATGCAGATTTGGGACTACTCAGTTGTGTTGGTGAGGATGGCCAAGTCATTGATCAGAAGACTCAATGGCTAACTCTGGTCGATTGAGGAAGCTCTTTGTGATGGTGTTGCATGCAAGCAAGTAAAAAATGTACTCTGTGCATGATATAATATGTATGGATAGTATGGAAAGTTGCCTCTCTATAGCTAAGACATAAATATTGCAGCTTCCTAAAAAACTCTACTGCTGCTATACAATAAAAAAAATACAGCTATGCAGCAACAAAATGTAGCTATACAACCTTGATCAGCTGATAAACAAAGCATGGAATCAGTCGTTTATGAGACTATATTGCTTGATATACAAAACATAGTCATGTTGCTTGCTATAAAATACCGTCCTTTTAGCAGTTCTTGCTCCTGCTGTAGATGTCTGAGTCCCTCCAACCAATTGCAGCATCAATAGCTGAAACATTCTCATTAGATCTGACAACTTCAATGGCATGGCCTCTTGTAGCATTGATATGATACCTTGCACCGCGTGCTCAGTGGTCTTCGTTTGGTTATGCTCTGCATTGTCATTGTAGTTATTTTGGCAGTCCGTGAGTGCCTTCAAGAAGGGTGTGTTGTCAAACAGGTTATAAAGCCATGTGTGGCCATATCTTACTTTTCCTTGTTAACTCTTACTTGCAATCACTTAGCAATTTCATGCACTTGAATCTGGAAATTTCCATTGTCACTATAACCTGGGAGGTAACATTGAAGAATATGAGTCTTTTTGTTGACTCAATAAATGTCCTCTTAAGCCCTTTTATTTTATTCTCATTTCTATCCTTCATATGCTCCACAAGATTTCAGTTGTGAAACAAATTTAAAACAGATTATATTGTTTGCCTAATTTATTTACAGCTCCAGTAAGAATTTCTTTCCAATTAACATCCTTGGCATTCCTCCAAATCATTAAGCCATTACAAAACATATTCCAGATTTCCTTAGCATTACTCAAAAAACTGTGCCTAATTGATTTAGGCTTTCTACATTTGGTACGAAGTTCAATATCAGAAGACTTCAGTGTATAAGGTAGCCTGAAACAAACCTTTTTGTGCTCGAGAATGTTTGACCATGATAAACTAAAGATTTTTTTGACCATTGTTTGTCATCTAAATTAACATTCCAGCACTTGTTAAGATAATGGGAAATGGAATTAGGATTATACAGATTTATATATTATCGGGGCTTTAATATTAATCATAAGTATACTCATCCTACCATTTGAAATCATTATAACGATTAGTATCTTGAATGCAGTGAATAGGATATTGAAACCTCTTATAGACTTCTCTAAAAATAGTATAAATTATTCAATTTGAAGGAGGCGACGCAAATTTATAGCTTAAGCAAGCCTGATCTTTAAGTTGACCACTGTGAATAATGTTTTGAAACATTTAATGCCTTTATTGGAAGGAAGCAAAAGAAGCAATGTAATGTGGAAAACACTTTGTAACACTAATCTAGTAGGGGAGATGGTGCAAATTTTCTTTACGAGTCTTAATTATTACAGAATCAGAAGCACATTCACAAGGAAATAAGTACATGCATAAAGATTATACCATAGAACACACGATATATCGTGGGGAAAACCCTCTCAGGAAAAAAGCCTACACTCCAAAAGCACAGTACCTTGTATTGTTGAAACAATAATTACAATACAATAGCAGTACATTGCTTCTTCAACAAACAATCCAACTATCTGAATAAATTTCGGTAGCATAACACTTCACCTGCAAACATGACAACCCATACTCTCCAAAGCTACCTTTTATAAGAAATACAACACAAGAGGTGGCTTCTAGATGAAGATACGAGATGGGGTTGTGCATAAAATTTGGCACCATTTTTCAACCACCAAAAAGCATGCAACTGACACATGTATTCTCAAATGACTCCCCATTCAAACCTTATAAGTTGGGCACCCAAAATTTACTATTTTGAGCTATGTCAGATGCTCTTACACATCTTACATCTACCATAAGAACTCATCATAAATATTGTCATAACTTACAACTTACACATGTAAAAGAATCTGTCATAAGTTGATCATGACTAATATATTCTCTTACAACTTGTCATAACCCAACTTGGGCACCCACCTTCTCCATGCAAAAAGTATCTCCTGCCACTTGTCAAATTTGTCATAGAATCTGTCATAGGCTAACACTTGTCAAGATTATCAAAGTGGGATGCCTACCTCCATCTGTGCAACATATTCATCATACAGTCTTTGCCAAGTAGGATGCCACCAAGCCTGTGGGACCTACTAGATGACTAGACATTTGTAGGCAATTAATTAATTAAAATAGAAAATAAATACAACAAAAATAATATTAGATTTTGCAAAGGTTGAGACACCCTAATCTCAACATTCTCCCACTTGTCGAAAACCTTTCAAATAGCCCATAGATTAATTGCAAAGGGCTAAGAGGCCCATGGAACTGGAACACCATCTGAACTTTTTATGCTCACTAGTTTTGTTAATGTATTTGCAACATTCGTCAAAGTGATAACTTTCTCCAATTTCACCTTCCCATCCTCTACCATATCTCAAACAAAATGAAACTATACATCAACGTGCTTAGTTTTGGCATGGAAAGTTGGATTCTTTGCTAAGCAAATAACATTCCAACTGTCACAACAAAAAGTAATCAATACTGCATCAAACCCAATATATGAACACAACTGCCTAAGCCAAATGGCTTCCTTACAAGCATGAGCAGCTGACATATACTTTGCTTCTATTGTAGACAAAGCAACTATAGCTTGTTGCTTACTCATCCAACTAATAACACCACCATACATAGTAAAAATGTAACCACTAGTGGATCTTATGTTGCCAATGTCACCTGCCCAATCAGAATCCACATATCCATGGATACTCACAAAATGTCGAGGTCCAGTAGGATAACCATGATAGCACAAGGACTACTCAGAAGCACCCCTCAAATATTTGACACTCTCTTAATTGCATGCCAATGCACCCATCTAGGATTAGCCATATATTGACTCAAGACTCCCACTGCTTGGGCAATGTATGGTCTAGTATAGACCATAACATACATAAGACTGTTAATTGTTGGAAATATATGTTTGGTTGTTTGTTATCATTGATGTCAAACATTGTATTCCAAAGGTGTTTGTGTTTGCCCAAACACTGTGGTCTGGAAGTCTGCTATATTTGGATAAGATTGTGTGTTGGGCATGTTTGTGCTACTGAACCTATAGAACAATAGAAGACAAGTTACAAAATAGTGGAAGACAATGATGTATTCTAGAGATTGTATTTTTTCTTCAGAGTTATTTTCTTAGGTCCAGAAGTATTTGGTTATGTTTAGATAACAATGGTTCAATAACAAAGTTTTGTAGTTGAAGATGACAGATATTCAATTGTGTTTTCTGGAAGGCTTTTGCTCCAAAAATCAAGGATGAAGATATGTAGATATGTTTTGTATGGTATTCAGGTTCTGGTCTTGGTTGTGGTGTTTTCTGATGTTCCAAAAAATACTTCTGGTGTTCCCAAAATAGTGTCTTCAAGTGTCGCAGTTATCTACAGTTTGTGGTCTGGTTTGGAAACATGTTGTGATGGCTTCTAACGTGGACTATTGGCAACTGGTATTGTTCCTGACATGGCGTGTGGATCTCACCATGGCATGTGTTAGAATAACTGAGAAGGGGGGGGGGGGGGGGGGGGGGGGGGGGGGGGGGTTGAATCAGTGGCCTCAAAAATATTCCAATAAATCAACCCAAAAACTTTGTACCACAATATTAAGCCTCTAGTTATCTTCAGTCCTACAAGATGAATGCCTTCAAACAATCTTAACAAATAACTACTACTCGGAGTACAGTGTTAAACCTTATTCTTATTGTTTACCGATTAACAGTCTTTCATTTACCGAAAAACAATTAATTGCTTAGTGTATACCGATCAATCCAGATTAGTTATGTGTAATGCAAAACACTAAAGTAATTACTCATAAACACATTAACACATGAATTTTTAACGTGGAAACCCTGTTAAGGGAAAAACCACTTGGGACCGGTAACCCAAATTTTGTACTCTTCTAAAGTGAGCTCGGTGAAGAGCCAACCTTGTTAAAGGTTACAAACACACTGTTAGGTGTGACCTTGTTAGAGGATTTAAATGGAATAGTTTGTCACTTGATATCTGACATCTCTATGCTACCTTCTATGACCAAACTCAGTGTAGTTTGTCAAATGGTATATGGCATCTCAAGCTATCTTCATGATCAAAATTTTTAATACTCCTTGGGATGTATCTCAATATAGAAAGGATTGTTAAGTCCAGCTCAGTTAAGAGACTTTCTGATCCAATGGTTAAATTGAAACAATAAATGATCTGTTCACATATACAACTATAAACTTGCAGATTTTCAGATCTATTATAAGCTCATAATACCTTTCTAATCAATGTATCTTTTCAATACCTTTGCTCCACTTCTTTCTGCTCGGTGATGTTGTGCTTCTCTGTTGCTCGCTATCCGCAGAAATCTTTAGCTCTTTCTTCAGCTTGATAGATCAAGACTGTATGAAGTTGTTCCTCATCAGTTTCTTTCCAGCATCTTCTTTCTCTATTCACTCCCCTAATTAATAATAAATTAGATTGTCTCTTTATAGACATGATATCACTGTTTCTTACTTCTTGATTTTCTTGTTCTTGGTGTGATCCGCAATTCTAGCCAATCTTGATTTAAAGCATTTACTCTTGTTTTATCTCGTAGATATCTTCTTGCCAACTATAATAAAACAACTTTAAATCTTTTACTTATCTCTGGCTTTAACTTATCGATGAAAGCAATGTTAACAACCAGTTAACTCTATCTTTAGCTCTTGCCAGCTAAGTATTTTATCATTTCTGAACTTCAGTTCTTTTCGGTGTTTAACTCTTTGATAGCTTCGGTCAATACTTCAGTTCTCCTCGGGAATCTCCGTCGGGGTTGTCTGTCCGTCGGGCATCACTCTGAAGTTCTGCTCATCGGTAATGCCTTTGATTCTGCTAGTCAGTATTGCTTGTTGGGTTTCTTGCTCGGGCAACACTATGACTTTACTTTTGGGTTTCTCTGTCCGTCGGGGTGCACTACCCATCGGTGTTTGTTGTCACTTAGTGAATGTTGATCTTTTATGCATTACTGAAAGCATAATCTTTATCTTTCTGATTCTCTAAAGTCTTTGACACTTTATATATAACCAATTAGATTATATCAAGTTGACATCAATGACAATACAATCCATTAAGTGATTTAAGGTCTTGCATTCTCTTTCTGCATTTAAATGATCAACTTAACATCTTCAAAGATTCAATCAGTTATGGTTCATCAATCTCTCCCTTTGGCATTGATGGCAACACACTACATTATCACACTATCTTATTTCTAATACAATATGAAATATATCAAGTTTGTATTTCATCAATCCCTCTCATATATTTTGTTTTATAACCAATACAAATGTCTGGTTCTCGATAAGCTCATATAGCTTAGATTTATTTCTTGCAGAGTGTCTTCTTCGATCTTCAATCCCTTTATTGGATAGATGTATCAGCTTCTGATTCTATTTCTGATATGTGCCCTGCCTTGACTGTTCCTCTCCTTGATCATCTCTGTTTCTTTTGACAACAATCTCTCTTTTAGTATGTATTCTCTCCCTCATGTTACTTCTCTCCCTTTGATGGATATTTCATATGTAATCTCTCCCTTTGGATAATGATTAACTTTCCCTTTGAATTCTTAGGAACTTCTCTCCATGGATAATGAATGGATAATGATATAATCTCTCCCTTTGACAACAATGCCAAACAATTCTTCCATCCTTTTTATAATATACTCCTTGAATTTCCCTATCCATCAGCAATACAGTGACTCTGGTGTTCGATCATGCAGGTATGTACCTTGTTGTGTACAAATGTATCTCTACAGTCCATTTTTCTTGCTTGCATCAACATGAATGATCTCCTGATAGTGTGTAGGCTGATGCAGCCTCCTAGTCAGCTTACTAACCGATACACAAGGTTTTGACCCCTAGTCTCTGTCTCAGGCACTCAAGTGTTTCTTTCGGTAATGGCTTGGTAAATATGTCAGCTAATTATTCATTGGATTGAACATATTCTAGCATCACTTCTTTTGCTTGCACTTTTTCTTTTAAGTAATGATACTTGATATCAATATGCTTAGTCTTAGCATGCATGACTGGATTCTTAGAAATGTTAATTGCACTGGTATTATCACAATAGATAATCATTGGTTCAAGAATCTTCATATTCATACCTTCCAGTAATTGTTTGATCCATGCAATATTGGAGCAATTTGCAGCAACAGCCACATATTCTTCTTCTGAAGTAGACTGTGAGATGCATCCTTGCTTCTTGCTGATCCATGTGACAAGTCTGTCACCCATGAAGAATGCTCCTCCAGTTGTGCTTTTTCAGTCATCTATGTTTCTAGCCCAATCAACATTTGTATAGACTTGAAGCTCAAATTTTCCTTCTCTTTTATACCATAAGTCATAGTCCTAAGTGTTCTTTAGATATCTCAGAATTCTCTTGACAATAGTCATATGTGATTCTTTGGGATTAGCAGAGAATCTTGCAACTATTCCAACTGCATGTGCTATATCTGGTCTGGTATGAACAACATACATTAGTTTTCCAATCATTGATATATACAAGGTCTGATTTACCTCATTTGAGTTGTCTTCTTTTGTCATCTTACATATGGTTGCCATAGGTGTTCCAACTGGCTTGGAATCTTCTATCTTGAATATCTTCAACACTTCCTTGATGTATTTAGACTGAGTGATATATATGCTTGCATCTTGTTTAAGAATCTGTATACCAAGAAAGAATTTGATCTCCCCAAACATAGACATTTCAAAATCTTTGCTCATTTCATTAGCAAATGATTTACATAACATTTCATTTCCCCCAAATATGATATTATCAACAAATATTTCAGCAATCAGAATATTACCATTAGTATCTTCTTTTAAATATAGATTGTCTTTTTCACTTGTTCTTACAAATTCAATGCTTATGAGATAGGAGTGAAGTCTTTCATACCAGGCTCTAGGTGTTTGTTTTAATCCATACAAGGCTTTGTGTAGTCTACATACCATGTTTCTCTTGTCTGGATTAACAAACCCTTCTAGTTGTTCAATGTATACCTCTTCTTCCAGTATTCCATTTAGGAAAGTAGATTTGACATCCATCTGGTATACCTTGAATCCTTTGAATGTAGCATAAGAAAGTAAGATTCTTACTCCTAGTCTAGCAACGGGTGCAAAGGTTTCACCATAATCAATATCTTCTTCTTGTGCATGCCCCTTGCATACTAATCTTGCTTTATTTCTTGTGACTTCTCCATTCTCATTCAGCTCGTTTCTGAATATCCATTCGGTACCGATGACATTCTAGTCATCTGGTCTCAGTACTAGTGTCCATGTACTGTTATTCTCAATTTGTTCTATTTCTTCATTCATAGCACTGACCCATTCCTCATTTTCAAGTGCAGTATTAACAAATTTAGGCTCAAAATCACAAAGTAAACATCTAGTGCTTAGTGACTTACTTCTTGCTCTCATTCCATCCTTCTTGTCTCCTATGATCTGATTCTGTGGATGATGTCTTCTGACATACTTGGCAATTTTTGGTTTAGCTCTTTGTTCATCATTCTAATCATCATCTTGTCCTTCATTATGATCTCCATCACTCGGAACATCATTTTGAGGATTTTCCTGATTTTTGGTAATTGCAGCTCGATGCTCGGGTGTAATGTTCTGTTGCTCGGGAGCGATACACTATTGCTCGAGTAGAGTGTCAGGTTCTTTAGTGTAAACAAACTTGTTGTAGTCTTCTAGTTCTTTTCTTCTTTCCTTATCATTCTTCTTTGCAAATTCATCTATTCTTACATTTTCACTTTCAATGATCTTGTTAGAGGACTTGTTAAGACATTTATAAGCCTTGCTTT
>MU226014.1:3013102-3038470 GCA_018584345.1 Thuja plicata
TGTGCTTCACTGTTCGTCGGTGTCTGCAAAATTCTTTAGCTCTCCCTTAGCTTGATTGATCAGGACTGTATGAAGTTTATCCTTCACCAGTTTCTCTTCAGCATCTTCTTTCAATTCACTCCCCCATGTATCTAAGTGCCTACAAAAATGAATTATGCTTGTCTCTTATATAGACATGATATTCCTTAATTCTTGATTCTTGATTCTTGGCGTGAAAAACAATCCAGCCAATTTGATTTATGACTTTAACTCTTGATTTATCTCGTAGTTATCTTCTTGCCAACTGTATAAATCAATTGCTTAACTGTGGTTGAATAAAACAAATAAAAAAATCAATTAAGTCTATCTTTAAGCTCTGCCAGCTAGATATTTTATCATTTTCTAATCTCTTTGTTCTGTCGGTCAATTCTGCAGTTCGTCGCCGATGACAACTGCCAATTCCGTCAATGTAACTTCTGTTAGCATTGGAATCTCCATCCGTCGGGCATCATTGGATCTTGCTCATTGGGAAACTCTATTTTTATCTCATCGGACATCCTGTGATTCTGCTTCATCGGGCAACTCTGTCTTCTGCTCGTCGAGCATCACTGTGACTTTATCTCTGTCTTTACCGGTGGTGTGCACTCCGTCGGTATTGTCTGTCACTTAGTGAATACATGAATTTTATGCATTGCTAAAAGCATAATCATTGTTCCATTGATTCTCTGAAGTCTTTGGAATAATGTGTATGACCACATAGATGATATCAAGTTGACATCAATGACAATATAAACCATTAACTGATTTAATGTTTTGCATCATCTTCAACTTAACATTATCAAACATTCAATCAGTTACATGTCATCAGAATAATCATCTACAAAGAGAATGAAATACCTATCACCATAGTAACTCTTTGTCCTCATGGGTCCACATAAATCAGTATGGACTAATTCTAGAATAGCATTAGATGTATGGGCTTTACTCTTGAAACTAGACTTTGTCATCTTGCCTTTTTGACAATTCTTTCACATGATATGCTCAAGCTTTGACATGCTTGGTAAGCCTCTTACTCTTCTTTTATTTCTTATCTTTATCATGTTGTCAAAATTCACATGGCATATTATTTTATGCCACGACCATATGTCTTCATTTCTAGCCATTAAAAAAGTGGTGTTAATGTCATAAAGATAGAAAAAGTTACCTTTTATCTGTTCACTAGTTATGATCAACCTTTCTGATTCAATAAAGATCTTTGCCCTCTTATTTTCAAATGCTACTCGGTGACCTACGTTATTCAACTGTGAAACACTCAATATATTATAATTAATCTCTTTTACCCAGTAAGCATTTTCACATTTGATCATATTATTCAACATTATGGTTCCTTTACCTTCAACTGGACAAGGCGTGTCATTACCCATTCTTACTAATCCACCATTATAGTATTCAAAAGTGTCAAAATTTTGTTTATCATCGGTCATGTGGTGAGTGCAGCCACTATCTATAATCCATACATCATTCTTACTAACCTTAGATATGAGTGCAGTCTCTACATACCTTTCTTCTTCATCTGAATCATCCTTCATGGCTGCAAAAACCATCTCAATGTCTTCATCAGATTTGGTCATGTCAGTATCACCAATTCTATTCTCAGCCAGGTAACAAGCTTTATTTCCTTTGTCCTTGTAGTCTCGGGTATCTCTTCTGTCAGATTATCGGTTGCTTCAGTAATCTTTGTTATCACCTCAGTCAAACTTCTTTTCATATGTTCTGTCATTACTTCTGCCATCTTTTCTTCTGTTAGGACATCTTGTAGCAAAGTGTCCAACCTCTTTACAATTAAAACATACAAGTGGTAATTTACCTTTGTATCTACCTTTGCCATTTTGCAATCTTCTTACCATTAGAGCTTTAATCTCATCAAGTCCTTGGTCATCACTATCACTTTCACTATCATTTCTAATAGTGTTTCTATGACTTGACTTACTTATTTTTAAATAAGACCTGAATGGAGACTCTATAGATGGTAAGAAACTATTGTCAAAGTTATTTATTTCAAATGAAATGAGTCTACCAATCAGACTATCTAGAGTGACATTATTGTTGGCAACTACTCTCATTTCTTGTATAGAAGAAACTCTAATAGCATATATTGGTAGCAAGGTTCTTAGGATTTTACTTACTACTGTCTCTTCTTCAAGCACACCTCCAACTCCTCGCATAGAATTTACTACCTCTTTGATTCTGCAGCTATACTGAGTGATATTTTCTCCTTGTTTTATCCTTAGGTAATCAAACATCCCTCTTAGGCTTTCTACCTTGGCTCTTAGTACATTAGCATCTCCTCCATGTACTAGCTTTAATTTATCCCATAATTATTTTACAGAGGTGCAGGTTTTGACATATTCAAACTTAGCATCGGAGAGTGAGAAAACAAGTTCTATCATCATACAATTATGCTCATGATTTTCTCTTAATTGCTCAAGTGTGTGAGGTCCTATAGGAAACACATATTCAGTATCTAGGTGTTGAGTAACATCATTTGTAATACCTGATAGGTGGAGTCTTATTCTTCTTTGACATGATGCAAAGTTGTCTTTATTCAACTTGGACACATCTCATTTGTTCATCTTGTGATATTTTTCTTGAGCTATTAAACTCCCTTTCTAAGCACACAAGCTATGATACCAATTGTTAGAATAACTAAGAGATAGGGGGGGTGAATCAGTGGCCTCAAAAATATTCTAATAAATCAACCCAAAAACTTTGTACCACAATATTAAGCCTCTAGTTATCTTCAGTCCTACAAGATGAATGCCTTCAAAAAATCTTAACAAATAACTACTGCTCGGAGTTCACTATTAAACCTTATTCTTACTATTTACCGATTAGCAGTCTGTCATTTACTGAAAAAATAGTAAATTACTTAGTGTATACCGATCAATCCAAATTAGTTATGTGTAATGCAAAACACTAAAGTAATGAATCGTAAACACATTGACACATGGATTTTTAACATGGAAACCCTGTTAAGAGAAAAAACACTTGGGACCAATAACCCAAAATTTTCACTCTTTTGAAGTGAGCTCGGTAAAGCGCCAACCCTGTTAAAGGTAACAAGCACACAGTTAGGTGTGAACTTGTTAGAGGATTTAAATAGAATAGTTTGTCACTTGATATCTGACATCTCTATGCTACCTTCTATGACCAAACCCAATGTAGTTTGTCAAATGGTATCTAGCATCTCATGTTATCTTCATCATCAAAATTTTTGATACTCCTTGGGATGTATCTCAATATAGAAATGATTATTAAGACCTGCTCAGTTAAGAGACTTTTTGATCCAATGGTTAAATTGAAACAATAAATGATCTGTTCACATATACAACTATAAACTTGAAGATTTTTAGATCTATTGTAAGCTCATAATACCTTTCTAATCAAAGTATCTTTTCAATACCTTTGCTCCACTTCTTTCTGCTTGGTGATGTTGTGCTTCTCTATTGCTCGGTGTCCGTAGAAATCTTTAGCTCTTTCCTTAGCTTGATTGATCAAGACTGTATGAAGTTGTTCTTCATCAGTTTCTCTCCAGCATCTTCTTTCTTTATTCACTCCCCTAATTCATAAGGAATTATATTGTCTCTTTATAGACATGATATCACCATTTCTCACTTCTTTATTTTCTTGTTCTTGGCGTGATCCACAATTCTAGCCAATCTTGATTTAAAGCATTTACTCCTATTTTATCTCGTAGATATCTTCTTGCCAATTGTAATAAAACAACTTTAAATCTTTTACTTATCTCTAGCTTTAACTTGTTGATGAAAACAATGTTAACAACCAGTTAACTCTATCTTTAGCTCTTGCCAGCTAAGTGTTTTTTTTCATTTATGAACTTTAGTTCTTTTTGGTGTTTAACTCTTTGATAGCTTCGGTCAGTACTTCAGTGGCCCTCAGGCATCTCCTTAGGGGTTGTTTGTCCATCAGGGTTGTCAATCCGTCAGGCATCATTGTGAAGTTTTTCTCATCGGTAATTCTTGTGATTCTGCTTGTCGGTAATGCTTGTCAGGTTTCTTGCTCGAGAAACACTGTGAATTTACTTTCAAGTTTCTCTGTCCATCGGGATGCACTACCAGTCGGTGTTTGTTGTCACTTAGTGAATATTGATCTTTTATGCATTACTGAAAGCATAATATTTATGTTTATGATTCTTTGAATTCTTTGACACTTTGTATATAACCAATTAGATTATATCAAGTTGAAATCAATGACAATACAATCCATTAACTGATTTAATGTCTTGCATTTTTTTTCTGCATTTCGTTGATAAACTTAACATCTTCAAACATTCAATCAGTTATGGTTCATTAGGCATGTGGAGGTCCAGATATAGTTGGCAAATTAGGTAGTTCTTTGGCTAATATGTTTCTACATGTTTGAGATGGCTATGGAAGTTGTTCCAGTAATTGTAGATCTGGCATCAGGCTATGTGTAGTGTGTTCATTGTCCTCTCTCTTGGAGTGGATCATGCTTCTTGATTTAGGTCTAGGTTATACATTTAATATTTTTCTCTTATCCGAATGGGTTGGTTCTACGTGTGACCTATTCATTTAATGTTTATCTCTTATCCGATTGGGTCCATTATATGTTTTGGTCTAGATGCTTCTACCATGGGAACTTATTGCATTTTATTGTTTCCATGGATGACTTATAACTTAAATTGTAATATCCTTTGGCATGGTTGACTTTGTTGTAAACTCCAATGATCTATCTTGTATATAAGTACAATTTGTGCTTTGCAAAATGTAAGTGTGAATCAAGAGAGTTGTGGACGAACCAGTAAAGATCTACAAGCAGAGTTTTAGAAGAGAAGTTAGTTTATGTAACAGAGAAACAAAGATAGAGACCGTGTGACAGATTTTTGCAAATCAGTTACATTATTAGGATTATTTATCTTTATCTATTGTGAAGAGTTGTGTGTATCTTGTCCCTAGGATAGAGAGTCTTGGGTGTACAAGTTCTTTATAGTATCTTGCAACATTTGCAGTGAGCCTCAGTTTGCAAGTCTGGAGAAATGAACTCCTATCTGTATTCATTGTTGTATTGGTAGTGAGCCTCTGGTTGCAAGTTCAGAGTAGTGAGCTCCTACCATCTTTTGTAATTAGACTACAAACATCACTGAATTATCTTTGTGGGAAAGTGCTCACTGTGATTTTTCCTAGTTTGGGTTTCTAACAAAATCTTGGTGTTCATGTGTTGTTGGTTTTTGTTCATTACTTGATTAATGTCTCATGTGGTGAATATTTAAGTTAGTTATTTTCTCTGGTGTGATTTTGGTTTATGTGTATTCACCCCCCCTCTCGCAGCATCCAGAGTGTGTTCAACACCAACACTCCCATACAGTACACTAGCCATGGAGTCCACCTCAAAAGGAGATTTTGGACAATCCTTCACAGACAACTTTGTTCCCAATGCAACAAGAACTATCATAGATCTACAAGATGTCATGCTAAATCTCTCCAACACTGAATTCACATACTTACTCTAGCTTAATTAAAGCTTTCTGTTAGCTCTAGCTCTTCTTATCTCCATCCCTAGAATGTACCTAGTTGCACCTAAATATTTCATCTCGAAGTATGTTAACAACTGAGACTTCAAGTCATAAATCAAATATCCATTCCCAAAGAGTAACATTATCATCCACATGTAATGCAATAATGAGAATGCGACCATTATTAGTTTTGAAATAAACACAATGATGAGATTTAGAACTTTGAAATCTCAAAATCAACACATAGGTATCAAACTTTTAGTACCACATCCTAGGAGACTCTTTCAGACCATATAAAGACTTTTTCAACTTGTAAACCAAATTTTCTTTGCCTTTCATCACAATGCTCTGGTTGTGCCATATAAATTTCTTCCTCCAAATCATCATGAAAGAACATTGTCTTCACATCCATTTTCTTAATTTACCAATCATGGACTATGACAAGTGATGTAAACAACCAAATGGATGTTAGCTTTACAATGAAAGAGAAAATCTCACCATACTATTCCCTCAACCTAGGAATACCCCTTCACAACCACTTGTGCTTTATGCTTTTCAACATTGCCATCAGGACCCAACTTTTTCTTGAACACCCACTTGTATCCCACATGCTTACACCCTTTAGGCAAAGGGATTGGATACCAAGTATTGTTCTTGTTTGAAGATGACACCTCATCATCAATGGTTTACATCCAAGAATATCCATAGCCTCTCTAACAATCCTAGTCTCATCAGTGTTAGCAATCAAAGGAAAAATACAACTAGAATCTAACAATGAATATTGAAACCTTTCTGGTGAATAACTATATCTATTAGGTTTTCTTTCATGAGTAGGCTTCCTCAAAGGCTGAGGTTGAGGTTCTCCATCTTCTTTTGAACTTTCAGATCTACTAGAGTTATCCTCATCACTAGGAGCTCGTAGTTCTGTCTCAGGGGTCAAAGGAATCTAAGCTACCTCTGTATTTTATTTCTCATCTTTCTCTGGCTATAGTTCAATAGTGGAAGGTTTCATCTCTCTTGAAACAACACTCATTTTTTATATAACCTTATATGTTATTGGATCCCATGCCTTGTACAGTTTACAATGACACAATAGCCAATAAAGATGCACTTCACTGCCTTGTTCTCCAACTTAGATATGTTTTTTTCACTTAGAAGATGGCCATAAGCTTCACAACCAAATACTTTGAGATGTCTTAACGAAGGATTCTTTCCTGAGAACACCTCAATAGGTTTCTTATCATCAACAAGTGTTGATGTAGGATATTGTTTTATCAAATAGCGTGCAGTGGCTATAACTTCAACCCAAAATCTTTGTTCAAAACCAACACCACTAAGCATACTCCTAGCCCTCTCCATCAACGTCCTATTCATTCTTTCTGCAACTTGATTCTGTTGTGGGGTTTATGGAGTTGTCTTATGCCTCTCAATCCCATGGTCCTTACAGAACCTATCAAAATCTGCTGAGAAAAACTCATCACCATTGTCAGTCCTCAAACACTTAATCTTTCTATAAGTCTGATTATCAACAAGAGCCTTAAACTCATTAAACCGACTAAAGACTTCAAATTTGCTTTTGATAAAATAAAAAAATGTCCTTCTACTATAGTCATCAATTAAATATATATATTTTTAAATCAAAGGAACATTAACAGGACCAAAAACATCAGAATGTATCAAGTCCAACACCGAGAAGATTTGTGAGAGCTAGAGTAGAATTGAACACAATCTTCTTTACCATATATGTAGTGTTCATAAAAGTTGAAATCAAGATTATCATTATCAAACTCCTCAACAAGGCAATTATTTTTTAGGTTTTTGAGACCCTTCTCACCAATGTGACCAAGTATTTGGTGCCATAACATTGTCTTCTCTACTAGAAGTTTCATCTCCAAAGAATTGACACCCTTAGGTACCCAAAAAAAATGACCATTAGATGTAGAAGAAACAATCCTCTTTGCATCTCGATCTGATAGTGAGGATGAAGAATCTAGAACCTTCTTCTTGGACTCCACAGAAGCACTATTGCACTAAACTTTGCATGCATACAACTTTTACCAGGTTCCAATCTGAACACCCTTAGTAAGCACCATAGAACCTCTAGTAATCTTACATCCTCCTTGTGAGAAAATAAATTTCACACCCACATCACACAACTTACTTACAAAGAGTAGATTACATGCCAAATTTGGGATATGCATAAAACCATCAATCCCCTTCACTCTTCCACCAGGGAATCTAATCTTGACTCTTCCGGAACCAACAAACTACAGATGAGAATCATCACTGAGATACACCTTCCCAACATCATATTCTCCATACTTTGAAAAATAGCCCCAAAGTGAGGTCATGTGAAAAAATGCACCTAAATCTATCAACCATATATCTTCTCATGCATGTTATGCCAAGGATGCTACAAATGTTTCACTATCATCCTGAGATGATTTGTCTGAATCTATATCAAAGGATATATTCTTCTTCTTTTCTTCCTCCTTACCATCTTTTCAAAAGTGACCAAGTTTTCCACAATTCCAACATTTTGCCTTGGACTTTCTAGGAGACTTAGATCTCCCATGGGATTCACAATTCTCTTTCATATTTCTTGTCCTTCTTCTTTCCTTTCTCTTTTGATCTATCAAGACCCACAAGAACCTCTTTAACTAACTTAGAATTTTTCCTCCACATCTCTTCAAAAAGTAACGATGCTACCACCTCATCCATTTTGAATGTGGTGGTTGTACTCCCAACAACCATAACAAGGTGGTCCCATGAGTCATGAAAAGAACACAACATAAGAAAACAATGATCCTCCTCCTTGATCTTGTCACCAACGAAACCTAATTGAGAAATAATAATATTGAATGCATTGAGATGATCAACAAAGGATCCTCCATATTTCATCTTTGGAGAATACATCTTTCTCAGAAAAAGCTTGTTTTCCAGAGATTTAGCCTAATAAATATCTTCAAGCTTCTTCCAAAGGTCTTTTTAGTCTTCTCTTCATGGATGTTCATGAGCACTAAATCATCCAAACACAGTCTTATCAAACCCTTGGATTTTAGATCCAGTTTATCCCATTCTTCCTATGATGTAGTTTGGGGGTTCTTTTGAAAAAACTGCAACCCATAGATCCCTATCGATGATTATGTCGTCCATGTTGAGTTTCCACAACTCAAAATTTCTACCATTGAACTTCATATAAAACTTTTTGGATGTGCTTTCCATATTCTTCCTACAACAATATTTTGAAAATACTCTACAAAAGCTTCCACTCAAACAAGATCAGTATAAAAAACTCACTACCCAAAAATGAAACCAAAACTAGCCAGGTTCTAATACCAAATGAAAGGATGTAAATGTGTGGAAAACCCTTCCTAACACTAATATAGTGAGGAAGATAGTTTAAATTTTCTATACAAATCTTAACTATTACAAAATTAGAAACACATTCACTTGGATATAACAACAGGCATAAAGACTATACCTTAGAACACATGATATATCGCGGGGGAAACCCTTTTGAGAAAAACCCCTCACTCCAAAAGCATAGTACTTTGTATTACTGAACCAATAGTTACAATACAATTGTAGTACATTGCTTCTTCAACGAGAGTCTTCAACTAACAATCCAATTATCTTATTCAATTTTGGTAGCATAACACTTCCCCTGTAAATATGAACATAACTCACACTCTCCAAGGATACCTTTTATAGAGAAATACAATACAACAGGTATCTTCTAAATAAAGATACAATATGGGTTCGTGCATAACATTTGGCACCATTTTTCAACCACCAAGAAGTATGCAAATGACACATGTATGTCTCCAAATGACTCCCCATTCAAACCTCCTATGTTGGGCACCCATAATTTACTATTTTGAGCATTGACAGATGCTCTTACACATCTTATAGTTGTCATAATAATCCATCATAAATATTGTCATAACTTAAAACTTACATTTTTAAGAGAATCTTTCATAAGCTAACTATGAATAACACAATCTCTTACAACTCGTCATAACCCAACTTGGGCACCCACCTTCTCCATGCAAAATGTATCTCCTACCACTTGTCCAATTCATCATAGAATTTTTCATAGGGTAAAACTTTTCAAGATCCTCAAAGTGGTATGTCTACCTCCACATGTGTGACATATGTGTCATACAATCATTTCCAAGTAGGATGCCACCAACCCTATGGGTCCCACTAGATGACTAGACATTTGTAGGAAATTAATTAATTTAAATAATAAATAAATAAAACAAAAATAATGTTAGAATTTGCAAAGGTTCAGACACCTTAATCCCAACATTTATGGGACCAACTTTTGGCTAAGCATCCCTCCAATAATTCCAAGGCTTTACCTTTATGCTCTAAATTCCACCAAATAGATCTATGATAAAATATTTGACTATTGTTACTATTAATGTATTTAAACTTACAATATTTGTCCTTAATAATCTCCCAAGATTTCCACAGACTTCTAAACACCTCTGATCTTGGGTTATAGAGTATTTTCTAATGAGGAGATCACAAAAGGGTAGAAGTTTCTAGCTTTAGCATGCTTGGGCACAACAAGTTGAATGTTGTTTCTGACCATAAATTTACATGGTTCATCTCCATTTAGATCCAGATGATCTATTTAATTGCAAGTGAAATGTCATGCTTCGTTAGGCCCCTAAGGCATAGCCCCCCTTGGATTTTATTAATATAATACCAATCCCATCTAACAGAGTGATTTTTCCTTTTCCATTTAACTATAAAAAATTTCTAATTATTTTTTGGATCTCATTAACTTTGTAGTTGTTGAAAAGTGACACAGAAGCATAGTACAAGCTATAGAAAGTGAGTATATTTTGATAAATTTATATTTTGCCTTGTCAGGAGAGGAATTGACTATTCCATTTATCAAGTCTTTTGTCTATTTTAGTCTTAATCCATAGTCAAATATCCTTTAGATTATGGCTAATTACAAAATGCATTCCCAAGTATCTCACTTACTTATGGGCTCTCCCACCGAAAGTCATACTTTTGAAGCCACTCAAGAGGTATATTATTCCATCCAAGAATGATAGATTTTGTATTAGAGGTCTTTGCATTTGAAGCTTTACAAAAGAGATCTAGTTTCTAAATCAGATTGTCCACGTTACTTTCTGCAAGCTCCACAAAAATTGGTGTATTAATCACAAATTGAATATTAAGTAAATCTCTATTGTTAGAAAGTGAGAGACCCCTAATCTTGTGGATAATACATGATTATCTCAATTAAGTAGTGTACAATGGAAAATAGCGGTGAGATGTGATAAGTAGGTAAATTCACACCTCTCTCTTCACAATTGCACATTCGGAAGGAAGATGCCCCACTAGGCTCAAGAGGAGACTCAAACATTCATTGGGATAGTGATCCTTCACTAAATATGAAATAATTAAAGTGAAAATGATAGGAAAATGTAATGTAAATGAAAAATTAGACAAGTAACTGAAAAACTAGAGATAACATACTGATACAGATTGACAGAGAGCTTAAAAGTATAGAAACAAAAACTAGAATGTAGATATGACTTGTGGCTGAAATCTAGGAAAAAAATGCAGGGTACACAACATTTTTGGCATTTTGTACCTGGGTACAAAATTTTTTTGGCATTCTTTACCTAGTGTTTTTATCTGAATTTTTTGGGGATCTTCCAACAATTCCTGATCTTTCCAGATTTTGTCTAGCAACTCTGTAACCTATTCTTGGACACAAAAAAAATAGGGAAAGGGTTGCTAAATAGGGTTTTTACTTGGTCAAACCCCTATTTAGAAATCAACCTTGAAAATGAAATGAAATTTCACAAAGGAAAGTATGTGAAAAGGTAAATGTTTGATTCACCTTGCATAGACCCTCATGGATGGATGTAGAAATCACTCATACCCATGAAGATGCTTGAATGTACTTAAAATCAAGGAGTTCATTTTTGGAATGTAATCTAAAATTAAGGATTCCCTCACAAATGCATGGATATATGAATGTCACTCCTAACCCTTGAATGTAGATATGCTTGAAAATCACTTGCAATGAAGGAGAATGAATACGAATGAAATGAAGGATCTTCTTTCTTGATTGAGAATTCCTCTACTTGGCCATCATGGGAGAGAAAATTCCTTCAATTGGAGAATATTGTCTTTGACTTGAATGAACTTGAAGAATTGAGACTTGGAGAAACTTGATCTTGGATGCTTGCCTTCAAATCTTGAATCCAATTGCTCAATTGCTCTTGATTGCTTAAAAATTTGATAGCTTGATTGGAAAGTTGTAGAACATGAATTTATGTCAAAATGAGGAGAGATAGGGTGTTTATATACTCAATGCATCATTTTAGGATTCAAAAATAATCTAGGCCTACCACGAGATCAAATTTCTCATTAACACCCTGACATGGGCCAAATTTGGGCCAAAACCCTTAGGGACAGAATGCCAAAACTATTTTTCCCCAAGGACATAATGTTTTTAACATTATATACCCTGGAGAATGAGCCCAAAACTAGACAAGGTGTCAGAATGGGTGAAATGACATGGGGGGAATAACAGGTTGCTAAGATCAAGTATAACAGGCATTCAGACCTTGAAATCACTAAAATTGGGTCTAATAGGTCCTAATAGAGAATCCAACTATGGGAGCTAACTTTTTAGGATAGTAAATTTATCCCCCACTTTAGTGGGAGTATGAGACAAAGTCCTCATGGTAAAGAAGATCAATGCATAAGAACAATATTATCAAGGGCAAGGACACAAAGAAACATCAAGCCCCCAAGTGACTTAAGTCTTCATCAAATCCAAAATCAATATAAAAGAGACATCACTTGAAAGAGAGAGAAGAGAGAGAAGGAAGAGAGAAGGACACAACCACTAGTCTAGTAAGGTATTCCCTTACTATGGGTCACACAAAGAGAAAGCGCCACAAAAGATGACATTGATATTCTAGCAAGATGTGTTATGCTAGTCAACCAATCAAAGAGGATTAGTCCTTAAGGAAAGCATTGTCTCCAATAAGGGATCTTGAAAACATGATCATGCCTAAGGAAAGTATTGTCTCCGAAGGGATCAAGGAAAAGAAGATTATTCCTTAAGGAAAGAATTGTCTCCATTAAGGGATCTAGATAAGGAAAATCAATCTGTAAGGAAATCATTGTCTCTATTAAGGGATCCAATGAAAAGATGAACACAAGGAAATCATTGTCTCCTTGTCCATCTGCAAGAGGGATTGTATTGAATCATTGTGTATGTGTATGTGAAAAATGTGAAACAAGGAACAAAGTGTACTCCCCCACATTAAAGTGATTGCAAATTCCTTAATGAGAGAAATGGATTTTACGGAGCATACATGCATCCACAAGAAATGTTTCCACTATGAGATGCCCCTAAGAAAGGAAATACCAAGGGAAATGAACACATTACAAAGGAACACGAATGGATCTACTAAATCAGAAGTCAACATGAACACCAAGATGATATTTTCATCATCCCCCAGAGGTTGTAGAACTAGAATAATGACACATAAGAGTTACAAAGAAGATTATTTTTGGGTCGGCATCATGGAGACCAAAAATAATAGGTAGCTACCATTTGGCATCATCCCCAATCAAACAAAACAAAGGCACATTTACAAATAGTGGCACATGCATGACATAACATGTAACAACATATAGAAGAAATGAGATACAAATAGAGGAATGTCACAATAGATCGATTCTTTATCACCTTGCACCAACAAAGCAACAAGGGTCATCTCAAGAAATCTAAAATAAACATATAACAAGAACCACATCACATGGGAATCACATTACAAAAATAAAACAAAAGTAATCCACTACACAAGAGGAACTAGTCAAGAATATCACCTCCCCCCATCTCAATCTATAGTATTTAGGGAAGGTGGGAAACATGTAAGAGGAGACACATCAAGAAAGATAGATGAAACAATAGTTGGTTCCAAACAAGGACCATTTTGTGAAGATGAATCACTTTGTTCATCACAAGGACTACGAGATAATTATTTTGAAAATCTAGTTGCTAAATCATGATTAACATCAATTATCTCATAAATATTATCAGAATCACTAGCATGAATATCATCATTAGTCACATTAAGATATTAATAGAATTATCATGTTTTTTCAATTTCATCTTTTTTCAAATTAACTTCCTCTTTTGGGCTATGCATAGGCTGATCAAAGGGAATCAAAGCATCACTAGGTGTCTTAGGAGAAGAAAGGTTTTGGGAAGCATATTCATGGGGTCTAGCACGACATTTATGGAAATGATCATGAGAACAAAAGTTATGTTTGGTTTTTCTTGAGATTTGGTTTGGTTTAGGATCAATCAACATCAGGCCCTTTCTTCTTTAGGAGCAAGAAGGAAAGGAAATACACTAGGTTGAGAGATAACATTGGTGGAATGTTTATAAGATATAGGATTTAGAACAAAATAATATATAGGAGGTGTAGGAGGTGTAGGAAGAAGTCCAGGTTCTGGACAAGGAGATGGAACATCCTTATGAATACTAAGCTCACAAATCTTTTGGATTTTGTATTTATGATAGGATTGAAAGATTTTTTTTGTGAGATTGGATTGGTTAACACATAAAAGGACAAAATAAGTCAATGTTAAAGGACTCTCGAGGCACTGAAGGCTGATAGAGACTATGATTAACAGTGATGATTTATCCTTTATGGAAAAACTTTAGACACTTATGGATAGGAGAGACTATGAATTTGATGGAGGTAATCCAAAGAAGACCAAGTCTAACTTGAAACTAATTGGAAGTTGGGATGACAAAAAAGGAACAATCTAGAGTTCCACCACCAACTTCTATGAGTAAAGTAATGGAACCATGGGTAGGATAAGTGAAACCATTGAAAGTTTGGATCATCACATTAGATTTGTTATAGAAATCATATTACAATTTTCTAGTGTAAAGATGTTCTTCAATTATCACATTCACCATGCAAGTAGGGTCAATAAGGACACTACAATAAAAGAGATAATTAACCTTTGCAACAATGTAAAGAGGACCATTAGGTGCTTTAATCATCTCACTAGGATCAAAGGTAATGAAAATATTAGGTTTAGGTTTAGTCTTGGGTTCAGATTGATCAATAAGATTGGCAACATTGTTGGATTCAATACACTTATCATCATAGTCAACAACATGGGTAGAATAAGGAAAAGACTGGGTAGACTCAATGATATTAGTCGAATGAGAAGGGAAAAGGATTAGTATAGATTTACAATTTTTGGTTGGGAGGTGCTACAGATTTGTTTCCTTGATCATTAACACCCTCAATATATATAGTATTAGAATTAATGAGGTCTTGAATAACATATTTCAAATGGAAACACTTCTCAATATCATGGCCAGGTTGACGATGGTATTGACAAAAGGCTTTGTGATCAAAGGATTTGGGCAAAGGTTTATATGTTTCAATAAATTTAATAGGAGGAAGAGTTAATAATTTAGCATTAATCAATTTTAGCATCACTTTATGCAAAGATTCTGAGAGTTGTGTAATATTACGAGGTCTAAAAATAGATGACAAAAGAGCCACACCTTTGAATGTTTGTGTCACTTTCTCATCAACATTGTTTGATGAATTATTGATCTTGATGAAGTTATTGGGTTTTTAAAAAACAATATAGGTCTAGGATGAAGCATCACTAGTATCAAATGGAGCCATTGGAGTGGTGCTCTCTAATTGACTCACTTGAAGCTGATAATTATGAAGCACTACACACAATTGAGTAAAAGAAGAAAATTTAGAAAGCAGAATCTTATCTCTAATGTATTTTTGTAAATTAGAAACAAAAATACATTGTACATCAATATCAGGCACATGATAAGAAATTTGAACATGAAAATTCTTATTTCTACCAATGAAATCAGTCACTTTTTCTTTGTCACCTTGTTTAAAATACATCAAATCAATCAAAGAAATCTTGGGACCAATATTGTTTTGAAATTTTTGGATGAAAGAATTAGAAATCTTTTGGAAATAGTCAATATAATAAGGAGACAAAGAGAAATACCATTGCAAGGCCTTATCTCGAAAGGTTCTAGTAAAAAATCTATCCATGAACCTATGATCATGAGAGAAATCACTAGACAATGTTTGAAAGGTTTTGAGATGAGTCAAAGGATCAACTTTATCATTGTAAGTCTCAAAGGTGAGGAATTTCCATGTATTGAGAGATACAAACACGAGTGATATCCAAGGAAAAAGGACCAACAATGTTGCAAGTAAGAATGTTAAACTTGGATTGGGTCATGGAAGAAATTTGTTGTTGTAAAGAAGATACAGTTTGAGTCAAGCTATTAATAGTAGAATCGGTAGAAAGAGTGGTAGGAGATATGTGTGAAATATTTAGACCATTATGGGAAAATGGAAGGAATGGTGGAATATGAAAAATGAACACTATTGTAAGTGGTCATTGATGAAGGTAAAGAGACACATGGAACACTTGAAGAAATAGTGGGAACAATAGGATTAGGAATGCTAACATGTGTAGGATTGATATTTTGAACAGAAGTAGTTATAATAGGTGGAGCATAAGTGGACACACTAGGAATATAGGTAGAAATAGGCATGGAGGTCTCAACACTAGTGGTAGGTGGAATGAAACCTAACTCTTGGTAATAATATATAATAGTATTGACATTGTTATCAATGAGATGAGAGATACTATGAAATATATTAATACCATTTTCATCATTATGAATTATTTTACTCAAACCCTCTACTACAGAGATGACCTCAGGATTGGAGTTCTTCTGTCCTAACCATTGCTCAAATTTTTCAAAGTTATGAGAAGATTTTTGAACTTGAATAGGAGGGACTCTCAAGGACTCATATTCATAATGAGAAGAGTGGTAAGAGTTTTTTTCAATAAGAGGAGGAATGTCATTAGTAGGCATGTTGGTCTCATCAAGATCCTTAAGAAACATAGAGGACTCAGGATCAAAGGAACCGATAATTCTATGAATTCTCCTAACCAAAATGATATACGTAGGGCTCAAGGTAATAACACTCATGCACAAAATAATGAAAGATAGATAGATCTAATGTAAATATGCACTTTGAAAGAGATATGCAAATCAACGAAGTACAATAGCCAAATTGATGAAAAAAAACTTCTAACAATAAAATATAAAGATCTAATGTAATGCATACATAGGAGATCTATACATGCAAAGAGGATCTAAATACAAATATGAAAACTATGTAAAAAGAGTCACATAAAGAAGATCTAAACACCATCATTAGAATGAAAATTTCATGCACCGAGTTCACCAAAATGTACAGTGGGTGAACCTAGAGGTACAAAATGCATGCAAGGAGGATCTAACCACCACAATTAGAATTATGTAAGAAGAGTCGGGTTCACTAAAATGTACAATGGGTGAACCTAGAGGCACAAAATGCATGCAAAGAGGATCTAACCATCAAAATTAGAAGTATGTAAGATGACTCGAGTTCACCAAAATGTACAATGGGTGAATCTAGAGGCAAAAAATGAATGCAAAAAGGATCAAACCATCGGGTTTACCAAAATGTACAGTGAAAAATAGTGGTGAGATGTGATAAGTAGGTAAATTCACACCTCCCTTTTTACAATTTCACATCCAAAAGGAAGATGCCCCACTAGGCTCAAGAGGAGATTCAAGCGTTGAATGAGACTCTGATCTTTCACTAAATATGGAATAATGAAAGTGTAAGTGATATAAATGAAAAATTAGATAAGTAACTAAAAAATGGGAAATAACAAACTGATAGAGAGTTGAAAAGTATGAAAACAGAAACTAGAATGCATATATGACATGTGGCTAAAATTTGAGAACAAAATGTTAGAATGTGAAGTTGATGCTATAACTTTTGTTGTCATTAATGGTTGTCATTGATGTCAACATATCCTATGCATAGATGTGGATTGACTTCTTTAGTGCTTTGGTAGAGGCATGCACCAAATGATATGCTTTAAATATTTACTCTTACTTGTATCGGTGATGGTTCCATTTGTTGTGCAACATATTGTGGATCATTTGTTTAGGTTCGATCTTATCTTAGAAGTTTTTTTTTTGCTTCAATTGATGCATTTGTAACATATAGATCCTATCCATTGGCACCGAAGATCTCATTGATGGTGTAGCATATTGTTATGTGTAAGGAATTTTTCTTTGAGCAAGGTGGTCCACATTTAATTCCTTACCACCGTGAGAATGTTTCGGTGTGGACTATTTCAAATTGGATTAGGCCGAATTTGTTGTTGGCATGACATGGTATAAGAGAGCTATGAAATTACTTGTTGTTGTGTGATTTATTGCAAGTATATGCGAAGTGAATGTGAATTTGACAAGGGAAGATCCATGTGTTTATGTTTATGTGAGTTGATGCAATCGGTAGTAGACTATTATATCATTTTTGTATTCTAGAGTATCAGTGATAGTGACTTCAGTGGTGGATTCAAATTTCAGTTCTTACATTCTGGCAATGAGCCTATTTGTATTAGCAGTGAGCCTATTTGTATTAACAGATAGCTTTTCTTATTTCTTGGTAGTTGTCCCAACCAGTAGTGAGTCAAACAACAGTGAGAAAACCATTAGTGAGCCCTTGTAAAAATCACCTTAACCAATGTCACATTAATTGATGTTTCATTTCATGAGAATTAGCTTCTCTGTGTTTTTTCCTAGTTTGGGTTTCCATGTAAATTCTAGTATTCATTGTGTTGATGGTTTTGTGCTTTCATGTTTATATTTGTTATAAGTTTCTGATTGGTTTAAGTATTTACTAGATTAACATAACTGAAGGAAATTGTTTGTTTATAACTGATTCACTCACCCTCTTAGTTCTTCGGCATGTTCAATAATTGGTATCAAAGCTTTGGTTCCTTGGAGAGAGCTTAACTGCTTGAGGTAGATCTAGGGGTTCATAAATTGAACATTCCTATGTTTGATGGATCCTACTACAATTCATGGAAAGAGAAGATGAGATGATACATGATCTCAACTAGTTACACTACCTGGAAGAATGTGGAGACGAAGTATGTTGTTCCTTAGAATGACCTCAATACTCAAGATGAAATCATAGCCTAATGAGGAGAATGAAAAAGAAAGGTATATAATTTTCAGTGCTCTATCAAAAACTAATTTACCGAAGGTTATTTCATTGAAGATTACATATGAAGTTTGGGAAAATTTGAAAGATATTTATGAAGGCAATGATAGAGTTAAGTTGTCTAAGAAGCTAACAACTAAGCATCATTATAAGAATCTGAAAATAGAAGGAGGTGAAGATATTAGAAGCCATTTTTAGAGGGTGGACAATGCAGTAAATGAAGTCAAGAATCACAAAGGAAATATCATTAATGAAGATGTTATGGAAAAGACCTAAATGTCCCTACTAGAAAGATATAGTGACAAGATCTTGAAGATTAAGGAATTTTATGATCTGAAGAAGTTTACCAAAGAACAATTATTTGGCACCTTGATCGCGTTTGAGATGAGAAAATTTAGAAAAGACGAGAAAATTTGAGATAACATTTAAAGCCACAAAGACATAGGAATATCAGTAAGATGAAGAATTAGATGAGATGGAAGTGAAATTTTCAAGGAAGCTGAAGAAAGGTACTGAAAAATATAAAGGTATGTTACCCCTTAAATGTTTTAGATGTGGAAAGATTGGTCATTTGGCTACTAGGTGTCTGGAGAAAGGTCCTAGGAAAAAATTTAAGAATTTCAATAAGAAAGCTTACTGTGTTAATGAAGATGCTATTATTTTATTTGAAGAGTAAGAAATAGAGGTTTGTTTATTCTACACTGAAGAAGAAGAAAAACTTAGATTTGACATTTCTAACATTTGCCCAAAAATTGATGATAATTTTGAGACTGCTTTGTATGTTAGAAGGAAAAAGAATGAATGGTTCATTTATAGTGGTTGTTCAAATCATATGACTAGTGATAAAATAAAATATTAACACTTGAGAAGTGCGATGGTGGTATTTTTAGATTTGGTGATGATAAGGTAACATATATTGTTGGTAGAGGTTCTATTACTTTTGATGGGAAGCATAACACTGACAAGGTTTATTATGTAAAGGGATTTTGTCATAATATTTTGAGTGTTAGAGATATGTGTGAGAATATCTATGATGGTGTGTTCAAGAATGAAGGTTGCGAGATTCAGAAGAGATCTAGAACAATGATTAAAGTTGGAAAAAGGACAGGAAGGAACATGTATCAACTTGAAGGAGATACAAAAGGATGTTTACTATCTCGGATTGATGACAGTTGGCTCTGGAATAGGAGGATGTGTCACATCAATTTTCAAAACTTGATAAGAATAAATTCATCATGTGTAGTAAGACTTACCTAGATTGTGTAAACCAGACAATGTTATTTGTAAAGGATTTTAGGAAGGAAAGCAGAGAAGAGGGTCATTCAAGGAAAAAGATCATTCATCTACTGGTTTGCTGGATCTAGTGCACATAGACTTGTGTGGTATTCCCAGAACAAGAAGCCTACAAGGTGGGAGCTATTTCATACTTTTCATTGATGATTATTCCATATTGTCTTGGGTTGCATTTCTAAGAGAGAAATCAAAAGCATTTGAGAAATTCAATATTTTAAAGAAATACTTGAGAATGAATGTGGTAGAAAGATTAAATGTTTGAGATCTAACAAAGGAGGAGAGTTTAATTTTGATGAATTTGAGAATTTTTGTGAGAGACATGGTATTAAAAGACAATTTTTCAGCGGCTAGAACACCACAAAAAAATGTTGTAGTGGAAAGGATGAATCAAACACTATATAAAGCAATAAGGACAATGATCAAGGAAGTGAGTTTACCATAGGTTTACTAGAGAGGAGCAGTTCATACATTTGTATATACACTTAACAAATTTCTTTACTGGAAAAAGTATAGCAAGACATCATACAAAATTTGGCATGGGAGAGCACCTATAGTGAAATATTTCAATATTTTTGGAAGCAGATGCTACATTTGGAGAAATGAGGAAAATCTTCGCAAGTTTGATAGTATAGAAGTGAAGGTATGTTTTTTGGATATTATACAAAGAGAAAATCATACCGGTGTTACAACAAGAGATTTGTAGTGCCCAAAATAAACTGAGCAAAACACAACTAACAAATTTTTTTTCTATAACCGAATTAAATATTATAACTAATTTAACTTACGAAAACAAACATAACTTTAATTGCGTGGTCACTTTGTTTTTAATAATAATCTTGGTATAGCTAGGGTAAGGTTTAAAACGTAACTCATTTAGTAAAAAGAAAATAATATTTCCTTGATAAACATAACCTTCTAGTTTTATCCAAGTCATTAAAAATCAGGGTGAAATATGTTTATTTTGTTAGGGGTTTTTATAATATATTATCAATGATTTACTGAAACAACCCGGTAAAATAAACTCTTATTTAAAATGTGAATTTTAGAAAAGATTAAGGTTGCTAAGAATTTTAATTCTTAAATAAATACTATATAATTTATTAAATCATTTATATATATTTATTCTTATTTAAACATATTAGAGGGAATAAATAAAAATGAATAATAAACAAAAAAGTCAATTATTAAACTTATTTTATAATAACTATTAATAAATTATGGATGCAACTCACGGAACATAGAAATGAATTAAATCATTCTAACTTTAAATTTTATTCTTATTTAAAATAAAGTAAGAATCAAATTTGACTAACAATATTTAACTAAAGAAAAACACATGAACATAATAATAATAAAGAAATAGGGAAAAGAGGGGCCCTCCAAACCCTAATTCGAAATTAGGGTTTGGGACTAACATAAAAGTGGAAGAAAACCCTAAAATCTCATTTGACTTCTAAAAATCTTCTCTCTACTGGCATATTTTTTTTGAGTTCTTCTTTTGTTATTGTGCTGGTCCAAAAAAAGAGAACAGTTGATGCATAGGCTGCCTCTGAGAGGATCAATGCCACAAGAGATCTCTTCCGCCATAAGAGAGTCTCTGTGATAATATACTAGAGAATGTTCATCTTTAGTTAATAAAGATGTAACAGTTTCATCTCTGTGGAATAGATTGATTTCCAGCTTTATTTTCCTTTATTTAACTGCCAGCTTATAGTGTTTTACATTGCTGTTAGATGTTTTACAAAAGTTTACAATGATTTGTTATCATGAACCAGAAATCGGGTCTGAAATTTTTTAATGGAACCCCAGATTTTTGGGCATGCAAATGCATCAGTTCGGCTGTGTACAAGGCATTTAGTCTAGAAATCGCAGCATTGATATGTTTTACATCTTATATTTATTTGAGTTTTGCATAGATTCCCATTCTTATGGGCTTCTCTTTTTATTTTAAAAACCCCCAACCGCGCGGCTTTGGGCAGCAACTTAAGTCACTGCTAAAGTAGCAGTAAGCCGCAGTGGGGAGGTAAAAGCAGGCGGCATACGCTTTGCAATGAAGCATGGCGCGTTACAATATTACCTCTTAAGTTTAGTTGTTTCGCAGGTATGAGAAACTGCTATGGCGCTAACCCTTTTCTTTATTTGGTTTAGAATATAATATTAGGTTTCGCACAGAGAGTAATCGGTATTATATATATTTTGTTGTTGTTTTATATTTATTTATTTTTTTTGCAAAGAAACCATGTTAAATGCTGCAGTCAATACAAGTAAAACAACAGTCAATACAAGGTACTGTATGCTGCACCAAAAGGAACAGCAATGACATAAATGAATGGAAATAAGCTGCGCTAGGCAGCTAATGTTTTAAAGTCTTTTATTATGTTTAGCTCACAATAAAATGTGAGACACAGATTTAGAAAACTGCGCATGCGCAGTATGTGTTAAGTTTGGAATAATATATATATATTATAACTATTCTGGTGAATAGTTATAATGTATTATATTATATGTAACGTTAAGTGGTCTGCAAAACACAGAATGGAATCATTTTTTATTTATTTTTGTTTGTTTGAAAAGAACAATGTTTAATGCGGCAGTCAGAGCAGGTAATATAGCAGTCCATACAAGTAATGTATGCTGCGCCAATAAAGAGGATAGGCAGTATAGAATGCCACGCCACACAGCGCAATAAACATATAAAGATTTTATATAGTATAGTATATTATGTACTATACATTCTTTGGAATGTATAGTATATAATATAATATATTATATGATATATATCGAACATGAGGTTCGAAAAAGATTATCGCATGTTATCTCAATTGAAATATATCAATATAATATAATATATTGTATATTATATATCTTCCGATGTATATTATATAATATATTATATTATAGGTATACAATGAATAAATTTAATTTATAGTATAATATATTATATACTTTACATCTTTTAGATGTATAGTATTTAATATATTATATTAGGTAGTACATTTATGAATTTTGATTCTAATTTAGAAAGGATGAACATTATATTGGCATATCACGGTTATAATATAGTATATTATATTCTATTCATCCCTCGGATGAATAGTATATAATATAATATATTATTTAATATTCAAGTTATGTTTTAGATTAACATTATTATAAATGTGAAAACATTTAAATAATGGGTGCTAGTGGTACGATTCTTATATAGTATTATTTTAATACTTTTACAATACTGTTGTATTAGTAAATGCATTATATAAATTAGTGTATTTAATATTTATATAAAGTTACAACATTAGCAAATTTAACTAGTTAGGAAAAGTTAAAAGAATTTAGTTTATAAAAGAGAGCATTTATATGTACTGTGTATTTGATGTTTTTGATTCGAACTACTAAAGTATACTGCTCTAATTTCGAATCTCTGTCATATGCAGGTGGCTGAAGACTATATCCACAAACTGAAATATCCATTGCAAGGAATTTATTTTATAAATTTTATTCAGTTCTAAACATGTATTATATTGGCCAAACTCTTGTAGAGGTTGTATCCTTGTACTAGTTTAATTTTCTAGTTTTGAATTTCATCCATGTAATCCACTAATACTTAACCTTAAGAAACATAAATAGATTACTATAAGAAAATGAGCAGTTTGGTTAATATCTATATTCACTTGCAATGTAATGGAAACTTCTTCTAAATCTGTTCTTTCATCTATGAATGAATCAATACTACAGTAAAATTTACATCTATATTCATTTGCAATGTAATGGAAACTTTTTCTAATTCTATCCTTTCAATTATGAATGAATCAATACTACAGTAATATTTACATCTATATTCTTTTTCAATATAAGAGAAACAAATATGTAAATTTGTTTTATCCATTAAAGAAATGGAACTATACACTTCAGTCAAACAGAATATATATGAAAGAAATAAAAGTGTTTTCAGCCATGTTGGAAGCTTAATCTCAATACAACATTCTATAGCTTAAGTCTGGAAGAAATCTTAATAAATATGATGGGTATGGAGCTTGACAATGTTTAACAGGGTTTTTACATAACAGTCTCATTCACTTATTTAGAATAAATGTTACAGAAACTTTAATCATCTAGTGTTTGTTCATGTGACAATTAAAATTACAGAATTTTGAAAACTTCTTTTATTTGTTTATGTAACAATCTATTATTCACTATACAAATCAGACTTAAGATTTAAGTACTAGATGTAGGATTTTTAATACTAATCAAAGAGTAACATGAACATAAATTTAGAAGACTTCTCAATTCTTCAATTCTGGACTGCACCTTTTAAAGCCAAACTCCAAACCTGCACAAAACAGACTTTCTCCACATGGCCATGGAGCTCTCCTCCCAGCCAAGGCCATTACATGGCCACCCCCGAGCTAGGGGAAACAAGTATAGGATGGAATAACACAAAGTAACTCACATAAACAAATAACATAACACAAACACAACCACTTTCACAATGATTCCCTTTCCAGGCTTGAACAAAGGATTCAACACAGAATCCATTTTATGGGTGAAGGTGGAATTGCCAAATGGAGTCACCAAGCTTATGAAACATTAACATATAGCAAGTAACCAGCCTTCACAAGGCCCCTTTTAGCCCCAACATACAGCTCAATTCCATGAGCAACAACAACTCCTTATGGCCCCCAAAACACCTTATGGCCCCCAAAGCATAAGCTGGTTCTCATAGCTGCCCATACAACTATGCACTCAAACAAATGCAATCCCAACTCATGCCCTTCACCCCAAGTCCTCCTACTTTCCTCCCAAGGATGAGGAAGGACTTGCACTCCCTTGACAGAAACAAATCACAAAGAAAGTAACCAAAAGCTGAAATTCACAACTCAACTGGAATCCACAATTTACACATGACAAAACAGATTACAACACCTTCACAATTCATAAGGAAATAACAGGACTCAGTTCCTTACTCTCTAAAATCAAACAAAAGTACATAGATTATCATCAACCAAACAGATTACAAATTATTACATGGAATGCAATGCTTTCAACTTAATTCAAAATAGACTAATGAGATTTGAGACCACCAACCTCCTACAAAGGATAGAGCTGAATTTTGAGAGCTGAATTTTGAGAGCTGAATTTGAGCCTTTACTCTTTCCACTAGCTTGTTGTCCACAATCCACTATCACTATACCCTCTTGACACCTCTCTCCCATTTTTTCTTAGACTTGGTTGAACATAATCCCCCTTTCTTCCTTTTTCCAGTCCCTTTTTCACATTCCCTTCTACACCCTCCTAAGCTGTTAGGTTTCTGGGTTAAAACAAAAATGACACTTGTCCTTCCACATGTTTTGGAATCAATTTCAACATGACAAAGTTGGTGGACAGCTAAGGAA
>MU226014.1:3039530-3057102 GCA_018584345.1 Thuja plicata
ATTTTGTGAAACCCTACTTTTTTTTTTTTTTTTCATTAATAATAATCGTCTAATGCCGTAAATTTCTTATCTACTGGTATGCACAACTACTTTAGAGAATACATTTAGTACTATTTATTCAAACCATAATCTCAATTAATTAGTAAGTCATTCTTAATCAGGTGCATGCGAGGAGGGGTCTTACAAGATTGAATGAGATTGTTGAAAGTGTGAATGTGAAGGTTGATGAAGGTTTTAAGAAAACTCTTGAGAAACACCTTGAATATGAATCTGATACAAAGGAAAAAGGAAAATAAGACAAGAAAGAAGAGGAAGAGACAAGGCATGCTTCGACATCTACAACTAAGACACCAAGGTATGTACAGAGAAATTATTCTTAGAATCATATTATTGGTGATAAGAATAGAGGCATTGTTACAAAAACTAGAGCAGCACAAGATCAAGTTTTGTTGTGTTTACTTTCATAAATTAAGCCTAAATATGTAGAAGAAGCATGTAATGATTAGAATTGGGTAAGAGTAATGAAAGAAGAACTTGATCAAATAGAGAAGAATTAGAATTGGGAACTTGTTCCTAGACCGGTTGAGAAGAATATGATTGGTACAAAATGGGTTTTTCGGAACAAGCTAGATGAAAATGGTAAGGTGATAAGAAACAAGGAAATATTGGTTTGCAAGGGTTATACTAAGATTCAAGGAATTGATTTTGATGAGAATTAAGCCCTTTTTTCTTGGATGGAGGTGATCCATATATTCTTAGCATTTGCAACATTTAAAAACTTCAAGGTTTATCAGATGGATGTTAATTCAACATTTTTGAATGGAGAACTAAAGGAAGAATTTTAGATCGAACAAACAAAAGGTTTCAAGTCTAGAAAGGATTCATATATTGTGTGCAGATTGAAGAAATCATTGTATTGATTGAAGCAGGCACCCAAAGCCTGGTATGATAGATTGGATAAGTACATGATAGGACAAGGATTTCATAAAGGACCAGTTGATAGCAATCTATATTACATGATTTATTCAGATCATATTTTGATTTTTGTGGTTTATGTTGATGATATCATTTTTGGAGGAAAAGATTATTTGTGCAGGAACTTTGTGTAACACCCCAAAATTGGCACCTTACAATTCTATTCAATTTTGGTTCATTTTCTCATCATCAAAGTCCTATTGTACTAGGAAATTCTCCTTCCTAATTGTCTTTAATTGACTTAGTCTCAAATGCAAAAAACCTAAATTTGTATAAATCTTACACCATATTTAATTCCTAAATTTTTAAGATTTATTAGCTAAAAATCCCTATGATTAATTAATTTAATTCTAAAGTCCTAAGTGCTTTTAAATTAAATTAATCCCACCCCCTTCAGCTAATACATATCAAAGGAATTAAATAATTATTTGGTTATTTGAATGAATTATCCTCACTTGAATTTAATAATTCAAACAAAAAGAAAGGCCACCCATGTGACAATAATTCATTTACTTAATTAAATAATTCCTTCAATTTTATCTCACCTTCCTCCATGAAGATGAAGAGTCAGCCATTTCTTTCCAAGAAACTCTTCATCCTCTCTTCAAGCTTTTCTATATTATGGACCTTCTTTCCTTCATTTGGAAGAGCAGTTTTAGAGTATCAAAACTATAGCGAATTCTTGTCTCAATTCTCTCACATTTCCAAGCTTTTATTGCATAATTAGAATAATTTCATGTAGTTTAATGGCATTCTTCATTGCAATTTAGTTTGCTTACTATATAGTAGCTTAATTATGTTATATCTTTCAAGTTTCTTAGTTTAAAATCTGCATTTTCATTCTTAGATTACAATTGCATCTCTCATATAGAATAATTTCATTTCAGTTTTCAATGCTTTCAAATCCTCCATTTTAGTAATGGTCTATGGTTGTTGGCTCTTGTTTTGAGAGTAATTAAACACCCCAACTAAATAGAAGGCAACAGGTCAATTCAATCAATATTGTGAAATGAGCTATTCATGTTCATCTTCTCGATTCAACGATTATGCAATGACTATGTTGTGTTGTGCCTGATTTAGAGGTCAACATTCAGACACATACATTTTGGTGCCCACCATGGGGAAGAAAATTGATTTCTGACCTCACTCTCAAAAAAAATTCTGACAAAATTATGTACTCTATTGTACAGCCATACTTCTCTGTGTATGGATTCTCACGCAAGAATTTTGAGCATACTGCACGAAGTTTTGTACTTCCTCGCGTGAAGCCTTGTACTTCCTTGCATGAGAATTGGTGCCAGACTTTGGAATTTTATAGTTTCTGTAATTACTATTATTGTTTTTTCTGATTATTTTGACATGATATTGTTTTTATTTCTTTGATTTCTCTGATAGCGTAACAGTGGGCTACAGGTCGCTTGACAAAAACATAAACTTGCTAACAGTTTGCTTGCAGGATGGTTGTCAAGGATCATTTTAAAATGTTGTGCTTGTTTATTGCTTTCATCACATAGTATAACTAGGGCCTTGTTAAAATTTCTTGGGAATCTTGATAGCAAAATAGGGGAATAGGCTCTTCATTACATGGAAGTGATGCCCATGGATGAATCTAAGACCCAGATGTTTCTAGCATGATGGAGACCTAGGGAAGAAAGGAAAGTTAACAAACCTTTAGCACGTTCACTTGTTAGGGGATTATGCTCTTCTCTCTTTGAGAGAATCAGAAACCCAAAAGATTGTGAATTGGTTGGAGGAGAGTTATCTCGGTGATGAATATGTATTTCATGTTTGGGTAAGGTAAAGAGGTAGAGAAGTATTCTCTTCTCTCTTTGAGAGAATCAGAAAATCTGACCATCAAATCTGAGCCAAGTTTTGTGTCACCTTTAGAGGGCCTGCCGGAAGTTAACCTCCGGGAATGACCCAAGTGAGTACACACCTATCACCGGTGATTCCACCTCACTATAATAAAGTCTACTTTGTTGAGTCCAAAGAATCCAAAGCCATGGTAACTTCTTTCTCATGATTCTGATTATCATCTTGAGAAAGCCTTGTCTGTCGTATTGAGCAACACCGCTCCCAGCCCTGCTTGCAAGGGTGTATGACTTTCAAGTGTTGGTGTGGCTGTGAGGCCCTAGCCCTGTATCAGGGACACCAAAGCTTAATGTGAATGGAAGCCCACTAAAAACTTTCTTAGTTAGATGCCTACCTGAATCACCTCCAAAAGAAGACATAATCTGTGCGCAGGGAGGGGGAAGAATCTCTCCCCTAGATTCTTAACATAGGTATGCACCTGGGTGCTTGAGGCGATATATGACGCTGGCCCCTACTTTAAGAAAAACCTTTGAACATATATTACTGAGTCCTTGGAAACACCAAAAACATGGGCGCCCTCTCGGGGGTGACACTGCTGTGTGAGGTGCACGCATACACATAAGTCAGTGAGGCACGGATTTTGTCTTCTCTACCATTTTTTTTGTAGGGATAACTGAGTGTTTGTTTTGAGTCTTAAACTATCCAATCATGATTAAACAAAGACTCCCATGATTCTGCCAAGTTACCTTGTCCTTGGTATAACTGTTTGCGATTACTTCTTGTGTCACTATTGCTTGATCAAAAATTTGTGCTTGTTAACGATTGCTTGTCACATTCAAACTGAGATTGCTGATTTGAACTATCATAAAACTACCCTAAATCTAGAATTTATGTCAGAGAACAGTCCTGACTGTGTCTCAAAATATGATTCTTGTCTTGAAAACTGAGTTGATCTATCAAAACCTAGAGTTTTCTAGCGTGAGATTTTAGAAACTGAGCATTTCCTCCTGCGATCTTTTATTTTCTCGCACATAGTGAGTTGCGAACTAGCCGATTCTTGCTCAAACTTGTTTTATCTCTTTGTTCTTTGTCCTACCTTTCTGTGCTTTTGTACCTTGTGATGCGATAGTCACATCTCGACTGTTCTAGCCATACTCTCGAGGATTCGTGTCAGGTGCATTTCACATCTTGGTTGTTCTAGCCTTTATCTCCTTTTCGCTATTTCTAGAGACAGAGTTTTGAGTTGGATCCTAAGTTCTCTCTCGTTTCATCTTTGTCTATGCCTGTTACGACTAGAAGCGGCAACATATTTCCCATTCGTGGTTCTAGAATAGGTAGCGGTAAATCTCGTAATCAAGGAAGAGGTCATTCCAAACTTATTATTCAATCTGATAGTCAAGAGGGATCCTCATGTTCCTCCTCTCCATTCAGTATAGATCCTAGTCCAAATCAGAAACCAGTGTTCCAGTTGTGCTATAATCCCTTGTTTAAAGATCAACAAAACCCATTTCTTTCAGATCAATAAAAATTTGGAAGGTCATCTACTTGGGTTGACCCTATTAACGATCCTCACTACCTTATTGATCCTTTTGATCATACCAATCCTTTTGGTCCTATTGATCCTTCCAAACCCATCGATCCCTTTGACCCGCCAAAAGTTACATTGGCCACGAAATCTCAGCTCGATACACACACTCACACTGAAGCTGTGCACACAGCACAATCCCACATCAACAACATGGGAAATCCTTTCAATTACCTACAAGGTCAATACAGAAAGGTCCATGACCAATCTCAAAATGATTAGGGTCAACAAGGTGAGCAGCATCACCATCGCCCTCCCCCACATGACCAGAGTCAAGATCAGAACCCAAGCATTTATGAGATCCTCGGTAATGATGATGAGTCGATAACTCAAAATGACATAGATGCTACAAAATCTAACAAGGCTCTCATCAAGATGATGGAAATCCTCCTTGCAGAAGATAAAGAGAAATATTTTCTAGATTTGGCAAACCAAGGAGTTAAGCTACCCCCAAATTTCCAAGTGGAAACACTTGTGGCTAAAGAAGAAGAGACTGAGACTACCAAATTGCAAAATATGATTCAAGATATGCAAAACCAAATTAGCCAACTTGTAAATGATAAGGACAAACCCACACAACAATTCACAATGGAGAGCATCTATCCTTATCCTTTTGGTAGGAGTCTTCATATGCCACCTTTTCCCAAAGGTGTAGAACTCCCTAAGTATGATAAATATCTAGGTACCACTGATCCTCATGATCATCTGAGAGAATTTGGGGCCCTATCTATGGAGTTCATTAATGATCAAACTTTTTTAATGCATCTCTTTCCTCGAAGTCTTGGTGGACCTGCCATGGAGTGGTTTTCTCGACTACCCACCGACATTAAGACTTTTGACGAGATCGCAAATATCTTTATCCAGCATTATTCTCACAACATACAACATCCCGTCAATAGTAGGGACCTTTTCAATCTCAAGAAAAGGAAAGGGGAACCATTCTTGACATTTCTCCAGAGATGGAGAGCTTTGCACCAAGTATCCTCATAAAATACCCGAATATGAGAAACTCGATATCTTCTTGGACAATCTCACTCCTAATTTTGGGTATCAGGTACAACTTCAAGGTCCCCTTAATTTTGACAGCATGATTAAGCAAGCTGTGAGGATAGAAGTGTTTATGGTTAAGAAAGGGGAATTGACTTTGTACAAAGACTACAAACAAGGTTCCTCCTCTTCCAACAAAGATAAAGGGAAGTTTTTTAACAAGAATAGGGATGTTGTGAATGATGGAGTGGTTAATAATGTGACCCCAGCTTCTTCAAAACCAATTTTCAATCTTACTTCTAGCATACAAGCGATCAAAACTGCTAAAAAGGCTGCAAAAAACACTCAACCGCCTTCTAGATTCTCTAGCAACAAACCTTGGACCACTTGACCCAAGCGTCAATTTACTTCCTTGGGAGAACCACTTGATGTAGTTTTCAAGACTTTGGTGCAAAACTAGATTCTCACTCCTTTGGACAAGTGTCCATATGATTTGCAACCATGACCCCATCGGTGGAACGACAACACATACTATGACTATCACCAGAACAAGGGTCATAAGACTTCTACTTGTCTTCAGTTGCGCCATAAGTTCCAAGTTCTGATTGATAATGAGGATATTGTTGTGGAGAATCATAATAAGAATTCAAATCACCAGGAATTTAAAGATCCCTTTCCTCATCACAAGAAAGGTGAGTCTTCCAACACTAAGAACAACAATGCCAAGGTTAACTACACGCATATCACTAATGACAATGTCATCAACATGATCGAGCCTGTTGAAGTTGAGTATTGTGATGTGATTAATATCAAGGGGAGTGGGGATGCTCCTAATCCTAAGACCCCATTTTTCTTGAGAGGCCCTAGGTCTCTCTCGTCTGAACCTAAATCATCTCAAGATTGTGCAAATTTAGTTACCAGATCCTGCGCTAAGATCACTCTCAAGGGTCCTAACCCTCCTGCTACTACATTCACACTGAAACAACCTGCGGATAAAGTTTTTGTTGGCCCTGCCAACAAGACCACAAAAATGGTCCCCACACCTCCTACTGCTAATTATAGCATTATCGACCATCTGCAAAGAACCAATTCTCAAATAACCATCTTTGAGTTGTTGATGATCTCACCTGCTCACAGGCAGATTATGGATAAAGCCCTTGCAGAGGCTAGCATCCCCAAATACATTAACCTTGATCAGTTTCAATCTATGGTGGGTCATTTGACTTTGCTGCACTATCTGTCTTTCTCAGAAGAAGATGACCATTCAATCAGCCACCCGCATAACTCTCCTTTGCATATAGAGGTCATGATTGGCAAAAAAATCATCTATCGCGTCCTTATTGATAATGGTGTTGGCCTCAATATCTTCTTGGCTCACTTGCTCCCTCAGCTAGGCTATGATGAAGATCACATAGATTCTCCCAAGAAAATTACTATCAAAGCCTATGATGAAGAAGAAAGAAAGTCTAAAGGTTTAGTTGTGCTACCTATTCGGGTTGGACCTATTGAAAGAGATGTCACTTGTCAAGTGTTGGACATTCCTCTTGCTTATAAGATACTGTTGGGAAGACCATGGATCCATGAAATGCAAGCGGTTCCCTCTACATATCATTAGTGCATCAAGTTTCCTTTCCATGGTGCAGAAGTGACAGTTCCTGCTAATATGGGCTCTTCTTGTAATACGCTCACACAGTCAGCTAATAGTTTTGTTCCTACTAATAGTAAATACACAAAATTATGTGATGCCAAGCTTAGAGACATGGAACAGACTTTGAAAATAAAAGACATAGGCATGGGGGGGTATCAAATAGAACCTATGATATCATTAGCAGCTCTACCTCTGTCTCCTCATTCTTATGGGAGACCTTCTGAGAACAATAAATCTTCTACTACTCCTGAAATAGTTTATGATGGTGCCTTTGTACGGGCTTCAACACCATTAGAAGATGAAGATGAGGAAAGAGTTGTTAGAGCTTGGCTTTACAAAGGAAAGGAAATCTCTGAATAAACTACCCCAACTCGTGAACTAGATCCCAATAATGAAGGTCTGAAAATTATGAAACGCTTTGGATACAAAGGGAGTGGTCTGATAGGGATGAATGGTAATGTGCTAGTTGAGCCTATTAACACTACGGGTCAGAGGATGAAAGATACAACTAGATTAGGCTTCAAGAAGATCCTGTTCCATCTAGGGATTAACAAATTTGTGCCAAAACTGGATCCTCCACCAGAACCTAAAGGCACAACAACAGTTGACACCACAGAGGATAGCTCTAACGAGGATTGATTTCCTTATCCTATTCCTCCAGATCTGGTAGCATTCTTCACTGATCCAGATGATGTCATAATACATGTCAGTATAGCCAAGGCTAGCAATGACTCCAATGGTGCTATTCCATTCACTTCTCTGACATACGAACAATGGAAACTGTCACAAGACCCTAGTTTCTAGGGTGAACGATACATACCATCACAGTTTCAAGAGCATTCTATGCAAGAATAGGCTGGTGTCACACGAACTCCCAAACCTTCATGGTGCAAACATCCCAATCAGATTTCAGACACAGATTCCCATGAATATGAGTTTGACAATTTTTTACAAGGATCCTATGTATGGGTCTAGTGTAAGGTCTAATGATTCTGATTCCATAAATGTTAACGTGTCTTCTACTACGGTCGCTAGGAGTCAAATGGATTTGAATACACCTTTGGGTGAGATTTCTCTAGGTCTTGGCTTACTAGTCAGTGCTTTTGATGATTATACCATGAATGCACTTGAACCTATCACTTCTCTCTCACTCCAACATCCTGAGCTAATAGACTAGAATTCCCCTTCCTCATCCAACGAAGTCCTCACATTCCAGAATGACTATGCTCTAGCCTGTTATCTCCATGTCGTTGAACCTGTAATGTCCTCCACTAGTGAATAAAATGTCAGCATGATCGAAAGTGATGTCAAGTATCTTAGTCATAAAATAAAATAAAATAAAATAAAAAAATAGGCGCTCTGATGGTGAAAATGACATTGTGGCAGTGTTAGAGCCAAAAAAAGTAAAAAGAATAGACGTATCCGAAGGTGAAAACCTCTCTGAGGTGCCTAAGGATGAGATACTTGATGCACTTCTAAGTCATTTCCAAGAATTATCATTGGTGCTAATTGAGCCGACCCAGCCAGTAAATTTGGGTACAGAAGAATATCCACACATTATTCATATGGCTAAATCATTGTCTGCAGAAGAACTCAAAGAATTCACTGATTTCTTCAAAGAGAAAAAGATAAACTTTGCATGGACATACTCTGACATGCCTGGTATAGATCCTAATCTTATCATGCATCACCTATCAATAGCTTCTGGAGTAAAACCAGTCAAGCAAAAACTCAGAAAAATGCATCCACATGTGGCTTTACTTGTCAAGGAAAAATTAGAGAAACTCCTAAAAGTTGGATTCATCAGAGAAATTGACTATGCAGAATGGATCTCCAACATAGTTCCAGTGTTGAAGCATGACAAATCTATCAAAGTCTGCATAGACTTTAGGGACTTAAACAAGGCATGCCCAAAAGATGAGTTCCCACTACCCAACATTGATATGATTGTGGATATGACAGTACGGTACAAAATGTACTCCCTAATGGATGGTTTCTCTAGCTACAACCAAATCAAAATTGCACCAGAGAACCATGAAAAGACTACTTTCACTTGTGCCTGGGGCACTTTCTGCTGAAATGTTATGCCTTTTGGCCTCAAGAATGCTGGAGCCACGTATCAGAGAGCAGTCACTACTATATTTCATGATATGATGCACAAAACAATGGAAGATTATGTTGATGACACTCTTTCTAAAAGCATGGAAAGGAAGGCGCATATTATTGATCTAGGCCCTATACTAGATCATATGGAAAAGTTCAGACTACGTCTCAATCCTAAGAAATGTGCATTTGGAGTAAATTTGAGAAAATTGCTTGGTTATATTATCTCTGCAAAAGGTATCGAGGTGGATCCTGAAAAGGTGCAAGCTATCATGGAAATGCCTCCACCGCGCAATATCAAACAAATTAGAGGTCTTCAAGGTTGGCTTCAGTCTATCCGATGTTTCATCTTACAGCTAGCTGACAAGTCACAGCCATTTACTAAAACTCTACACAAAGGTGTGACCTATGAATGGAATAAAGAATGTGAACAAGGTTTTCAGCAAATCAAACAATATCTGGCTAATCCGCCTATATTAATGCCTCTTATTCATAAGAAGCCATTAATCTTATATATCTCAACTACAAAAACATCTCTGGGTGCTCGATTGGCCCAAGAAGATCAAAACAATAAAGAAAGAGCAATCTATTACATCAGCAGAATGTTGGTCTCCTATGAAATGAATTATTCTGTCATTGAGAAAGCTTGTTTGGCAGTGGTGTTCGCTTCCCAAAAGTTACTACATTACATGATTTCTCACACTACAAGGCTCATTGAAAAAATTAATCCATTAAAGTACTTACTCAACAAAGCTTCCTTCATGGGTAGATTAGCTAAGTGGGTCATGATACTCAGTGAATTTGACATTGAGTATGTGGAAAGAAAAGCTATCAAAGGGCAAGCAATTACAGATCAGTTGGCTGAGGCACCTATTATAGAATATCAACCATTAAGGATCAAGTTCCCAGATGAGTCCATCATGCTTCTCACACATCAGTCATGGACCATGTTCTTTGATGGATCATTCACCCAGTAGGGGTCAGGTGTCAAAATCTTGTTCACTACACCTCAGCGATATTCATTACCAAAGGCTTACAAAATGATGTTTCCTTGCACAAATAACACTGCTGAGTATGAAGCCTTGATTAATGGATTAAAGATCGCTACTGAATGGCGTGTCGATGAGCTAAAGTTCTTTGGAGATTCATAGTTGGTTATCAATCAGGTGAATGATATCTACCAAACAAAAGATGAAAAACTGGTGCCTTATAAAAAGATAGTTGATGATCTCAAGAAATACTTTGCACACATTACCTTCCAACATATTCCAAGGGTAGATAATAAAGTAGGTGATGCCATGGCTACTCTGGCTTCCATGTTAAAAATTCCAGAAAATGACTTCAGACATGAATTCCTAGTGGAGACGTTATGCTACCCTGCCTATAATTCCCCTGAATCTTGGATGATCTGTTCAGTCATTGGACATGACTCATCCTGCTACCACCATATTTACTACTACCTTCATGACCAGATCATTCTGGACACTTACACCCAAAATGAGAAACATCATTTAATCTGTAGTGCTTCACGGTTTGTCATCATAGCGAATGACTTATATAGGCGAGGTCTAGATAGTACCCTCCTTAGGTGTTTAGAACTTGATGAGTCCAAATGTGCGTTAGTAGAGGTGCATGAAGGCATCTGTGGGTCTCACTCAAATGTCCTGATACTAGCTTGAAAACTTATTAGAGCTGGTTACTATTGGCCGGATATGGAGAAAGAAGCTATATAATTTGCTAAATCTTGCAAACAGTGCCAACTTCATGGAAACCTAATCCACACTCCTACCAAGGAGCTCATTCCTTTCGTCAGCTTTTGGCCATTTCAGAAATGGGCCTTTGACTTGGTGGGTCAGATACATCCATCTTCTTCAAGGGGACATAAATACATCATCACTGCTATAGAATATTTCACCAAGTGGGTCGAGGAAGTGCCTCTCATCATAGTTGATGGCAAGTCTGTGGCCATGTTTATACTGAACTACATCATCTGTAGATATGGTGTACCCTCATCAATAATCACTAACAATGGGGGAAATTCAAGAAAAAGGATCTAACAGATTTATGCACTAAGTTCAAAATTATTCAACACTCCTCTTCTATCTATTATCCCCAGGGTAATGGACAGGAGAAAGCTTCAAATAAGACTATTCTCAAGATCTTACACCACACGGTACACAAATCTGGATGAGACTGGCATCTCCAGATTAATCTGGCTTTATGGGCTTACCGCACCAGTATACAGACACCAATAGGGGCCACGCCCTTTTCTCTATTTTATGGTGCAGATGCAGTGCTTCTTATTAAGGTTGAGATTCCTACCTTGCGAGTCCAACTGAAGGGCCTCATTACTGATGATGATATCAGAATATCTCAGCTTCAAGAGCTAAAACTATTGGTTGAACATTGAAAAGTGGCATTCGATCATCTCTGAGCATATCAGAAGAGAATATCTAAAAGCTACAACAAGAAGGTCAGACCAAGGGAATTCCAAATGGGTGATCTCATCCTAAAAGAGAACCCTAAGAATCAATAGCAACGGGTCCAGAAAGGAAAATTTGAACCAAATTGGCTTGGTCTGTATGTTATCACTACAGTATTTGGATCTGGCACTTATCAGCTCTCTACCATAGAGGGGGAACAACTCAAAGAGCCTATCAATGCTCTTCATCTAATGAAGTTCTACAGTTGAGATGTCTTCTAAATGCTCATGTACATACTCTATTCTGAGAAAATCCTAAAAATTGCAAAATATCTTGAAAACATGATCATCTTAGTGAAAACCTAGCAAACAGGCGCTTTGATGTATCTATTATCCTAGTGAAAACCTGGTAAACAGGTGCCTTGATAATACCAAAAAAAATTGAAAAATGAAAAAATACAAAAAAAAAAGTACAAAAAAATTGAAAAAAATGAAAAATATAAAAAAAAAAAGAGAAAAAGAGAAAAATGTGTCGTTGATGAAAACCTGGTAAACAGGCGTCATGGTAGAAAAAATAGAATTTTTTCCAAGATGGTGAAAACCTGGTAAATAGGCTCCTCTTGTTCCGCAATGCTCTATCTATCGCGGCATCCATTGGCTTGCTTTCTATTTGCTCTCTTGCTTTCCTGCTTTAGTTTGCTCATTCATGCATTCGCTCTCATTTATTTTTGAGAATTCCGCTCGACTTCACATGGATTGAAACTAGTCACACTTAGGGGCGTCTTCCTGGTCTAGGGGGCACTGTCCTATCTTTTGGAGTCTCTCTCCTCTCCGCATCAGTCACCAGTGATTCTCACTGAGTCTTCCTGCTGATGCCTAGATCTCACGCTGATCTTTATACTTGAGAATATTTCTTGCGTCAATCACTAGTGATTCTCACTGCGTCTGCCTACTATCGCTGTACTACTGAGATTTCTCACATCGACTCACTATTTGCATATTTGACATCAATCCGTTCATTACCTGGGGGCATGGTTCCCCACTTTGATCACATCTTCAATTTACACTCGAGTCAGTAATCTTGTCAGTTCTAAAGGACAACTATCTACTGGCACAAATTGGTGTTTCTCAACACCCCAATCAAATAATGTTTTTCAACACTATCTTTGGACACATCTGTGTTTTTCAACACATATTGGACATCGCAACGAAAACATCTCTCGATAGAAATCAAACACAATACACTCACAAGCACAACGGTGTTTTTCAACACCCTAAACACGCCACATTCGTAAAATTTGAAACATGCTGAGCTATGATTGAATCTTTCTTTGTATATTGTCTATTCTCATAAATTTCATTGATATTTTCTTTGTCTACTGCTTGTGGGTGTGGTTTTGATGATCTGACAATGTCAAATAAATAGGGTGTATGTGATAAGAGCTTCTGCATTAAGGTGGAAAAGACTCACATCCCTTGATCTTATTTATTTTTACGCCAAGGGGAGGTTGGAACTATCTCCTTGACTGTTATTTCTTTGTTTGTTTACTTGTGTACTCTTACTGTATCAAACTGGAAACAATGTTTAGGTCATCTTGGCTTTTGTGCCCTAGTGCTTATGTTTGTTTCCTACATTTTTTCTAATGAAAGTCACATTCACATCCTTATGGTTGTAGTGGCACCAGTAAGGATTGTATTGACTCCGATGTTCCAAATATAATTGATGATGATAATTATGCGATGAGTCCAGCAACCAAGTCCTAGGGTTGCATTTAGCTTAGGCTTGCATTCACATTTTAAGCTTGCATAGCGACAATTTTGGTGCTCTCTTCATTGTCTTCTCATTCTTCGAAGGTTCTCATCTTTTGTCCTAGATTCCTATTGACTGCACAAGCGTCTGGTCCTTGCTCTCGATCTTCATTCATATTCTTTTGGTTAGTACCTATCGTATATTGCGATATCCTGCATGAGATGATTAGTACCATTGCATTCATTACATTACATTCATTTCCATGAAAGTGTTTTTCCATACATTCATTTGCATTTACATATCCATAAAACATGTGCATCCATTATAAGCATAAATCAAATCATACATAGCATTTATCTATCTAACATCTATCATTGCATACATCAATAAAACATGTGCATAAACATTTGCATATTCATCCATGGCATACATTTATAATCCATACATCTAATCATATAAGAAACATCTCACAAGACATACAAGTTTAAAGCAATATATAAATAAGTACAATGATGCCAAAATCAAGCTCATATATATCAATCGATCAAGTGTACAATGGTGCTACTCGAGCACAGTATATCAAAATGGTGGTGCAATATATATCAAATGTCTCATCTAACCACTCCCACTTGGAGGAGGTGGAGGAGGTGGCATGGCCTGCTACTAAAGAGGTGCCTGTGGTGGTGCCTGTAGAGCGGCCCATGCCCCAGCATACTCTAAAAATGGCGGAACCTAGTTCACTTCCTTGAGAACTGCGATCGTGTATGCGGCATAATAATAGGCTAACTGAGTAGCCTCATATCTCGCCTCTACCTGTGCTCTAGCTAATGCCTCCTGTAATCCTCAGATCTCTCAATCTTGCTCGGTCACTGAGGTCTCCTGAATGACCACCTGTGTACGGTAGTCATCCCGCTCCCTCTGTATCTGTCTCACTCTCTCCTGGCTCTTCCTAAGAGCCTCCTGCAACTGTGCCACCTGTCCTCCTGCCGGTGGATCAGTTGTAACAGTATCGGCCATAATAGTATCCTCCCCCTGCTCAGCTGTGTCACCTATCCTCTACTTAGTTGACCTATCCTAGGTACCACTACTCCCTACACCTGCGTCTGAACCCATCTATCTAGGAAGAAGGGGACTCATCCCAGTCCTCGGTCATAGTGCTCTCTATTGTGGTGGTACCTTCTATGGTGGTGGTAGTTGTGCCTGCTGCAGTGGCGACTGTACCACCTATTTTACCTATGGGCCCATGCCAACAAGATCTGTAAATCTCGGGAAAGGGTGAGCTAAAATATAATCCCTGTATGCAGGTGTCATCCCTGCATTCATCACCACTGCTAAATAATCCCACCTAGCTGGTGGTACTCATGCATCTATCATGATCCTACCCTGGTCTAGCTGCCGCTGCCATATCTTCTTCATCTCATCGATGAATTGGGCATATGTCCAGTACTCCAAGGAGATGTCATGTGGTCTACCAAACTATCATAGGACCTGTGTCAGTAGAAAGTGCTCAATAATGCTGATGGTGCACAATATCAAGGGATGCAAGTATAACATATGTGGTAGCTAATGTCGTGCGTCATCCCAAACCTTTGTGGCTATCCATGGCCTCCATATAACTACTGCCATATCATCTAGTTGTGCCCACCACTGATCTGTCTTACCCAGCACTGGCTGAGTCATAGGACCTGGATACCTATAAATATATGGCTCTAAGGGCTGCCGAGTATCATGGAAAACTGACCAACATATGGGAAGGTGCTCCCAAGCCCAGATCTGTAAAAACCACAACTCTTGCCGCCATGGTCCTTGTGCCCTAATACACAATCTCGTGCATCTCACGGTACATTTGTGCTAGCATACACTCGCCCCATCTGAATCTCACTACTGGGCTGGCTAGCATCCGCTGCAACATGAATCCCCAGTCACACTCCAATCCATGCTAACCCTGATCCGGTACTAGGTGGCAACTCAAGAACATCACCAAGACAACTACCAATGTATGATCTACACCGTACCTACTCGACAGATCCTCCCAAGAGATGGCTCGACCCATCACCAAATCATCCTGGAAGATTGCTCTCAGTGCAAGTGTGCCTGCCCTCGGCTGGGTATCGTACTCCATGTGAGCCCCATGGAATGGTACACTCAAGATCTTGTATATGTCCTTAGGAGTGATTGTCATCTCCCCCTATGAAAAATGGAAAGTGTTTGTCTCTGAATGGAAATGCTTGACAAGTGCACCTAATAGACCATGATTTACCCGAATCTTGGGTACATCACAAAGATATGATAATCCTAGCCCGTCGAGATGGGCACCATCAGCATCTGTCAGTCTCCGTAGTAGCTCACCCATGACAGGATGGTGCGACCAGAATGCAATATCAGGGAAGTCAACCTACAAAGAAAGTGAAGACATTTGATCAGTATCTCAACATGATTATTTTTTGAAGCAATAATAGAAAGTGTAGCTATGGATCTATCTTAAACACAGTTCTGAGGAATTCTAATTGGTTGATCCTATGACATACTGGATGACAACTTTCTGGCTCTACAAGTAGTTCCCATGCGAGGAAAATCTATTCCCGTGTGAGGTTTCTATTTCGCGCAAGACAGGATCTCTCTTTGCGCGAGATTTCACCACTAGGGATGAAATCTCGCGCGGCATCATGGTGCACCTCGCGTGAGCTCATGGAGGGATCTTATGCGAGGAAGCCCTAACCCGTGTGAGGAAACCAATTTCTTGCATGAGGGGCGACCTTGGCCGACATTAGGAAACTATTCCCTCACATGAGACTTGATGTAATTGGACCTAAAAACTTTAAAAACATGCCAAAAAGATCTAAAAATCAATAAAAATTTGAAATGCAAGATGGTTTTTTGATTACTTACAGGTGTGTCATACTCCGATGGCCGGTTGTGTCATCGGGAGTGCTCGAATCGATGTGTATGCATGGGAATGCTATCAATATCAGCCTGGGCCCTCGCCATCTCTAAAGTCAAAAGTAAAAAATGATTTGAAATGACCGCTCCGGGCCTTAGATAGCTTTTGACCTAATTTTCAAAAGTGCTCTATTTTTCATGAAAATTGTACCCTTGGCTAAATTGACCGTTCTAAATCCATTTTCGTGATCGAAATCAAAATCTGACACTCCTAAGTAGCTCAAATTGCATTTTAAAATTTTGGGACTAACATGCTCCGACGCTTGTGCAGTCAACTTTCTGACGTCGCTTTCTTGTCAGAATCATCTCTCATCATCATTTTCTCAACTTCTGCAATATTTTCATCAAAGTCAACTCTAGTCAATTCTGGTCAAACTTGGTCAAATGTGGTCAAACCTAGTTAACAGGACCTCTCGATCACTCTAAATCGATTCTGCCTTCTCTTGATCTATCTTTGAATTTGTCCAGATATTTGATCTTACTTATATCTATAATCTTTTATTGTCGATCATCTTTTTGTTGTGTCATCTTTCAATTTCACTCTCGAGGGGGTAGGATGATTGCATCATTGAATCTTTTCGCATCATTCTTGAATCAGTCTGATCTGAATAAAAAGTCCCCATTGCTAGGGGCATCTCATCACTTGGGGTGTATTTAGTATTTCGTACCTGATGGTCATAATTGGTTATCCCATGATCTTGAATCTCTAGATGCATCCTGATGCCTCACATCTTGTTATCTTATCATCTATCTTTCTAGGTATCTGAGCAATCTAACTCAGATCCTCAAGGATCAAGCTTCATTCTGGAGATGATTCTTGAAATCTTATTGGGTATTGGGGCAATCTAACCCTAATTCCTGAAAGTCATGCTTCGTTCAAAATATGGCTCTCAAAAGCTCTTTTAGACCATTATCTGGGCAACCTAACCCAGATCTCGGAGGGCTAACCTTCGTATTGGAGCAATCTAACCCTGATTCTGGAGATAGTTCTAAATCTTCATCAACTATCAGCGGACATTGGGGCAATCTAACCCTGATTCCAACCTTCTCTCAATTGGTATTTGGACTGTTGTCTTCACAATCTAACTTAGACTTTGGAAAATCATGCTTCATTCTGAAGATGGTTCTGCTTCTCAATCTGATCGGTGTCTTGGAAACCTAATCTAGACTCCCGAAATCTTCATCTGTCACATCAGACTATTCTTTGAATCAACGCGCTGCTGGCACATCAATTCAAAGAGGGGCAAAATGTAACACCCCAAAATTGGCACCTTACAATTCTAATCAATTTTGGTGCATTTTCTCATCATCGAAGTCCTATTGTACTAGGAAAATTCTCCTTCCTAATTG
>MU226014.1:3057263-3082420 GCA_018584345.1 Thuja plicata
AAGGAATTAAATAATTATTTGGTTATTTGAATGAATTATCCTCACTTGAATTTAATAATTCAAACAAAAAGAAAAGCCACCCATGTGGCAATAATTCATTTACTTAATTAAATAATTCCTTCAATTTTGTTTCTCCTTCCTCCATGGAGATGAAGAGTCAGTCGTTTCTTTCCAAGAAACTCTTCATCCTCTCTTCAGGATTTTCTATATTATGGACCTTCTTTCCTTCATTTGGAAGAGCAATTTTAGAGTATCAAAACTATAGCGAATTCTTGTCTCAATTCTCTCACATTTCCAAGCTTTTATTGCATAAGTAGAATAATTTCATGTAGTTTAATGGAATTCTTCATTGCAATTTAGTTTGCTTACTATATAGTAGCTTAATTATGTTATTTCTTTCAAGTTTCTTAGTTTAAAATCTGCATTTTCATTCTTAGATTACAATTGCATCTCTCATATAGAATAATTTCATTTCAATTTTCAATGCTTTCAAGTCCTCCATTTTAGTAATGGTCTATGGTTTTTGGCTCTCGTTCTAAGATTAATTAAACACCCCAACTAAATAGGAAGCAACAGGTCGATTCAATCGATATTGTGAAATGAGCAATTTGTGTTCATCTTCTCGATTCAACGATTGAGCAATGACTATGATGTGTTGTGCCTAATTTAGAGGTCAACATTCAAACACATATACTTTGCATTGAAAATGTAGAAATAATTCAAGATGTCTATGATTGGTGAGTTGAATTTCTTTCTTGGATTTCATTTCTCAATCCAATTATGTTAAAGAATTGTTAAATAAGTTTGGTTTGGATAATTCTAAATTGGTATATACTCCTATTATTACCAGATGTAAGTTGACAAAAGAAGAAGATTCATTGAAGGATGATGCAAGTAAGTACAAATCAATGATTGGAGGATTGTTGTATTTGACTGTTACTAGACCAAATATTAAGTATGTAGTATGTTTGGAAGCAAGATTTTAGAAAGAACTGAAAGAGTCGCATGTCATGGCAGTAAAGAGCATTTTTAGATATTTGAAGGGTACATAAGATTTTGGATTAAAGGTATCCAAAAGTTTCATATTTTACGCTAACAAATTATATTGATCTTGATTGGGTCAGATGTCTGGATAACTGACAAAGTACTAGTGGTGGAGCTTATTTCCTTGGCTCGCGGTTGGTTTCTTGGTCAAGCACGAAGCAGGATTTTGTAACATTATCAACTGTTGAATCAGAATACATTGTAACATCCTCATGTTGTACTCAAATATTATGGATGAGATAGACTTTGAAGGATAGAGGGATAAATTTTTATAAGCCGATTTCAATTATGTGTGATAACACCGGTGTTATAAACATTTCAAAGAATCCAGTGCAACATTCCAGGACAATATATATATATATATATATATATATATATATATATATATATATATATATATATATCAGATATCACTTCTTGAAAGAGAAGGTATTTGATAAGGAGGTTAAACATGAGCATGTTCCTACAAAGGATAAGATTGAAGATATTTTTACAAAACCTTTGTGCAAGGATGATTTTGAGTATTTCAAGAGGAAGCTAGGTGTTCAGCCCCTTCCCAGTGTTCAGTAGTGCACCTGTGTGTGCACTGGTCCACTGAATTTCATGCTTATTATTTTCTGGATCAATACTTGGAGGGTTCCTCTTAGGAGAGGAGAGTAAGTTAGTAAGGGGGACTTTGACCCTTTTTCATTGTTGTCCAAGGTGGAGAAGAACAATTTAGAACATAGAACTTTGATGTTGATATCTTTTAACAGTCAGTTTCTTACTTTTTCATTGATGGATGTTGTCATCAATGAAAAAGGGGGATATTGTTAGAATGTGAAGTTGATGTTATATTTTTTGTTGTCAGTAATGGTTTTCATTGATGTCAACATATCCTATGCATAGATCTAGATTGGTTTCTTTAGATCTTCAGCAGAAATGTGCACCGGATGATGTGATTTAAATATTTACTTTATTTGTGTCGGTGTTGGTTCCATTTGTTGTGCAAAAAATTATGGATCGTTTGTTTGGTTTCGGTCCTATCTTATAAGTTTTTGTTGTGCTTCGATCGATGCATTTGTAATGTATAGATCCTATATATTGTTACCGAAGATCTTGGTGATGTTGTAGCGTGTTGTTATGTGCAATACATGTTGTTTTGAGTGAGGTGGTCCACGTTTAATTCCCTACCACTACGTGAATGTTTTAGTTTGACCTATTTCAAATTGGATTAAGCCGAATTTTTTGTTGGCATGAGATGGTATAAGAGAGCGATGAGTTTACTTGTTGTTGTATGCTTTCTTGCAAGTATATGCGAAGTGAATGCAAATTTGAAAAGGGAAGATCTATGTGTTGATGTCTATGCGATTTGATGCAATCATTAGCAAAGTGTTATATCATTTATATAATGTATAATATCGGTGATAGAGACTTTAGTGGTGGATTCAACTTTCATTTCTTATATTCTAGCAGTGAGACAATTTGTATTGGAAGTGATACTATTTGTATCAGCAATTATCCTTTCTTATTTATGGGTAGTTATCCCAACTGACAATGAGCAAAACAAAAATGAAAAACATTGTAGTGAGACCTTGTAAAAATTACCTTAATTGGTGTTTCATTTCATGAGAATGAGCTTCTTCGTGGTTTTTCCCAATTTGGGTTTCCAAGTAAATATGTTCATTGTGTTGATGGTTTTGGGCTTTCATGTTTATATCTATTATAAGATTTTGATTGGTTTAAGTATTTATTGTATTAACATAAGTGAAGGAAATTATTTGTTTATAACTGATTAACAACCCTCTTAGTTATTCAACATACTCAACACAAAATGAAGGGTACAAAATTTTTTTGGTGTTTTGTACTTGGTGTTTTTGTCTGAATTTTTTGAGGATCTTTCAACAATTATCGATCTTTTTGGATTTTGTCTAAAAAATCTATAATATGTTCCTGCACACATAAAACTAGGGAAAAGGTTGGGAAATAGGGGTTTTCCTTGGTAAAACCCATGTTTAGGAATCAACCTTGAAAATGAAATGAAATTTCATAAAGGAAAGTATGTGAAAAGGTAAATGTTTGATTGCATAAACCCTCACGGATGGATGTAGAAGTCACTCATACCCATGAGGATGCTTGAATGTACTTGAAATCAAGGATTTGATCTTCGAATGTAATTTATAATCAAGGATGCCCTCACAAATGCATGTATCTATGAATGTCACTCCTAGATCTTGAATGTAGATATGCTTGAAAATTGCTTGCAATGAAGGAGAATGAATACAAATAAACTGAAGGATCTTCTTGCTTGATTGATAATTCCTCTACTTGGCCATCATAGGAGAGAAACTTGCCTCAATTGGAGAATATTTCTTTTGACTTGAATGAACTTGAAGAATTGGAGACTTGGAGAAACTTGATCTTGGATGGTTGCCTTCAAATCTTGAATCCAATTTCTCAATTGCTCTTCATTTCTTGATTGAAAATTTGTAGATCATGAATGTAAATAAAAATGAGGAGAGATAGGGTGTTTATATACTCAATCTATCATTTTGGGATTAAAAACTAATCAAGGCCAACCACCAGATGAAATTTCCCATTAGCACCCCAACATAGGGCCCTGGGCCAAAACCCTCAGGGACAAAACATTTTTTGTGTTCTATACCCAGGAGAATTAACCCAAAATTGGACTCAGGGTGGGTGAAAAGATGCGGTGGGAAAAAAATTTCCAGGATCAAGCATAACAGACATTCGGACCTTGAAATCACCAAAATAGGGTCTAATAGGTCCTAATAAAACATCCAATTATGGGTGCTAACTTTTTAGGATGGTACAAGTAGTGCTCAATTTGAGGCAATTGCAAAGACTATAGGGACAAGGAAGAAACCATGAATTATTGATCTTTCAAATATAAAAACCTTAGAAAGAGAGTCATTCACTTCCACTTGAGCTACATCTCTTAACAAAGTTTTAACCACATTGCAAAAGGAGTTAGGGAACGAAAATGCCTCAAGAGTCATTCTCGTATATGTCTTTTCAAAATATAAGAGCATTATAGCAAAAAATCTCTTAGTATACCTTTCCCATTCCATATCTTCCCAACAAGTAAGAAAGTTTTATAAGATATACATGTCTTCTATAAAACCAATTTGAGCACTATTGATTAATGTAGGAAGAATATCAACCAATCTCATAGTTACAATCATAGCTAAAATCTTATATGACACATTCAACAAGGTGATTGGTCTCCAATAAATTATCAATTCCTTATCTCCCTCTTTGGGGAGCAATTTTATAATTCCTTTATTGATGTACTTGCCCAAAGATCCTTTATTGAGAGCTTCTTTGTAAGATTGAAACAAGTCATCACTTACGCAATCTATAATGTCCCCATTATTTGAATATTAGAAATTAATTAAAAATAAATAAATTCAAGTTGTCAAAATATAATGAATTTAATGACAATTTATTTATTTAATAAAGTATTAAGTGACTTTAATGGTCAGTTCAGTGAAAAAATTAATAAAGTCAATTTAATATTAATTCCCTAATTTTAAATTGAACTAAAAGAAGTGGAAAAAAAGAGCTAGAAAAGGAAAACTAGGAGACAAGCAAGGGGAAAGCCAAGAGTCTCTAAAGTGTGCTATAAAAGGAGACGATCATTCAAGATATGCTTGGTTATATATTTTTCTCTTGTGAGGTTGAGAGCATCTGGTTTTCAGTTTAGGAATCTAAGGAAGGAAACCATTTATTTGGAATTATATGGAAACCCATTCAAGTTGGAGATATCATCTACTTCATCTCAGTGTTCTGGAGGATGAAAAACCCTTTTGAAGAAGATTAGTTTCGACGATGGAAGATCTACCCAAGTCAATGTTGAGGGATTCATACAGAATCTCAACATGTGCATTTAAAGAATAAGGTATTTACAGTTTTCAATTTTGAATATTCCAGAGCTCTTGGAAAATAAATCAGAGTTTGTTTTTTGAGATGCTTTTGTGAGAGCTTATTTCTCTTCCTAATTGCCGACTTAAAGAAAGAGAAATTAAAATATTTGATTAATTATTGGTAGTTTTAGATTAAAATAAGACTTTATTTTTCTTGAGTATATCGTGGGGAAAAATAAATATTGCAATTAAAGACAAAATTCAAATGGTATCGTTTGGCACTAGAAGAAAAAATATTGAAAATGACAAAAGTGAGACAAGCAGTTTGAAAGAGGAATCAAATATAACAAAAAACCTCCAACATAACTTTTAGGAAATAAGGAGAAAGCCGAAGGGATGGGAAAGGGAGTCACAACTTGTTTGTTTTCTAGAAAAGACAAAAAAGGGGCCTCTTTTAAGGATATTTATAGGAAGTGTGATAGACCCGTATAATTAGTGTTGTATATTGTATGAAGAATACACGTTAGAGTTGGAGCATCATTGAAGGTCATTTTCAAATTGTTTATTGCTCAACTTCAAACTTGAGTTTTCTCATAAATTCCTATGAAAATGTGATAGTGTATTTGAAAAGAAATTCGATCATTTTATTCACCAATACCTCATGGAGAATAAGGTTGCAGGTGTTCATGGAAGATATTTGGAGTATACTAGAATATGTTTGAGGTGGTGAAGGTTGAACATGCAAACTTTAGAAGAGTAATTTCTATCAAAATGTGATAATGTATTTGAAAAGAAATTTGATATTTTTATTCACCAATACCTCATGGATAATAAGGTTGCAGGTGTTCAGGGAAGATATTTGGAGTATACTGGAATATGTTTGAGGTGGTGAAGTTGAATATGCAAACTATAGAAGAGTAATTTCCAGCCATTGTCATAGGAGTGTAGATTTGTGTTGGTTGCTGATAAGTTTAGAGGTGCGGAGGCTTATAGCATTTTACCTTGTGAGATTTTACCTTGTTGAGTAAGGGATAGTCTTTCGTGTTGTTCCTAGGGGTTTGTAAAACTTTAATTGATGATGTATTTCTCAGATAGATGTACAAATTTGAAGAGTATATCAGTTTTTTAAGAGGCCAATTTTATACACTTGAATGGTGTAGTTTTTCATATGTCAATGTTTCTTGTTTGTAATCTGCAATTAATGAAAAATTTGTTGTTTTTCAATATGAGTTCTATCTATGTTTTAAAATTAGTGTGTAGTGGAGTTGAACCTTGTCTATTAGTTTAATCAATGTATCTTTATTTCCATCAATACCAAACAAAATGAATGTTGGGAGATAGCTTTGTTGGTGGATGTTTATGAAATCATTATAATCTAAAAATGATATATATATTCTTAAATGCATGACAATTATTTGACACTATACCAACATAGTTGTTTCGATGTAAGAAGTGCATAAAATTTGGTTGCAATGTGGGGGTAGAATATTACACAATTGATGTGTTTTATAAAACTCAATAGGAAAGATGTGTCCAGGATATTTGTCATTATTCAAAGACTTAAACACTTTTCTAATTTTATATTTAGAAATCCTTTCACTTAATCTTACCATGAATTTTCTAATTTTCTAATTTCTTAAAGTTATCCCTATAGTTGAAAAAGTCTCTATTAGCATAAAATCCAACTTACAATAAATTATCCTTCCCCCTTTCTGAACCTTGCACGGAGTATACCATATGTTGGTATTATCTTTCTTCAACCCTTCAAGGGGGTCAAACAAGTTAAATTTGACTTTCATTCTTTGTAAAAAGTTATTTTCATTGCGGCCCTTCTAGGCCATATCTTTACCGCTCCTCTTGTCCTCAAAATTTTCAAGCATATTGAAGTCCCCACAAGAACCAAGGTAGATTGTGCAAATTACAAAGCCAATTCTAGAGGTTGATCATTTCCCTATATCCATTGCGTGCATATATAGAATAGATGCCAAATTTAAACTGTCCCCTCTCAATGTTGAACCATGCAACTTTGTTGTATTGGGAGGTACTAGATGTAGTTACATAGTACTGGGCCCAATTATTAGAAATTAAGATAGTTTCACTTCCTCTCCCTTTCTCATCTTTGGTGACAAATTGAGTGGATATTTTTTCAAATGAATTTGAGATTGGCTTCAAGAGTAAAACTAGTAGCTTTGACTTCTTGAAGAAGGGCATCACCGTTATTCTTATCCAGGTTAAGAAAACTCATAGTAATGTATTTTCTATCATGAGACTTAAGTGCCTTGACATTCAAAGATGTACAGCTAAGATTCATGACAATCCATATTTGGATTTACTTCTACTACATTCCTAAAGCTATCCAATCATTTGTAAATTTTGTCTTCTTCTTCTAACCTTTTAGATGTAGGTTATGATATCACTAGGCTTGTTTTCTAAAAGTATGTTACAATTTTTTTCTATTTTGTAATCAAGGTTAAAAGAAATAATGAGGATAGGTATGATCACATGGAGACGTAAATGTAATGGATGCTAATGATATGATAGTGTGATATGGATGAATACCTAATGGTTGTGAAGGGTGGATGGGATGAATGGGTGTAAGAAACTTACTCCCAAGTATAGGGTACACACAAATGGTGCATTTACGCATGAAACACACAAATTAATTTTTATCAAGGTAATTTTCCTAAGGAACCATATGAACAATTTTAACAACTGTCTTCAAGTTTTCTCTTTATTATTTTTATTATTTTTTCTAGATTTTGTTGAAATTTGGATTGGAATTTCTTGACTTTTAATTTAAGTATTTATTTTTATGGTAAGATAATGATATCCCCTTTTGAATTACTGATTCATGTGGACCATGCTAGGTAGATAGTGTTTCCAAGGAAAAATATAGTATGAGGAGATGTTTATGTAGAAGGTGAAAGGGATGTGGTTATTCAGTTGCATTGGATGATGGATTGAGCTATGTAAAAGAGGTGGAAAAGGGATGGGATTACAAAGGAATGAGTAAATGTTAGTATATATCTTAGGTTAGGATGATGCAAATAAATCTAGAAAGATATGTATAAATGAACCCTAATTGAAAAGAAAAAATAACCAAACCTTAGAAAATCTATAGATATATGATAAAATCACATTTACATTATATCTAAAAATGGTAAGCTTGTTGACAAACTAGCTTGTGTAAGAGTAGTTGAGCACCAAAATATAAAGGAAAGCAATTTTACCTTGAACTTATTACATGAGTTGCATGAGAATAAGCATAAATTAACCTTGATTAATATTTGATAATTGAATTCATGTCTCTCACAACCCTAAGCTCCTTAATTAACAATATCGCAAAGTATATCCTATAGTGACCTTAGTAGCATGGTTACTTAAAAGAAATCAATGTTGCTTCCTTCAAGGGATTTGGTTGATGTCCAAATGCCCAACCCCCTTCAAAATTGTGGATTTGATGTCAACTCATCATTCTTAATGGTAATAAATTATTGGTAGGTCATCTCACATATTGGTGGAACTTTTAGGTTTGGAGGTGTTAGAGGGTATTGAGAAAGTTTTTGATTGATTTAATCTCTAAGTTTATCCAAGTTTGGCCAAGTTTAATGGATAGGTCACCAAAATTAGGAAGACTTTTCTTTTATAGATACTTATTCCAAGTTATGACTACATCAAGGGAAATTATATTCAAATATGATTCTCTCAAAAATTATTTTGCCCTTTTGGAAGAGGGTGTTTAGTATTGGGGTCTTCAGTGCTCAATATGAAACCATGGTGTCCATATTTCTATTTGTCTACTACCTTCTTTTGATTGGACTTAATTTAGTGCAAATTTCAATATATCCCTTCATTTTTGGCATCCAACTAGCCTAAAACATATAAGTAATTCTCTAGGTAAGTTTATCCATTCCTCCCTAGAAACTTTATTTAGGACTTCAACACACTTTTTTCTCAAATCTTAATTATAATATCACTCTTTGAAAATCAACCCACACAGATAAACCTACCAAATAAGTGCACTAAGCTAAGGGACACAAAGGTGACCAAAACTCATTTTGAATGTGAATTAGAAAAAAATGCACTCATGTTTTACAAAACATAATGTGTGCATTATAATGCACTTGCATTATGGTTCAAGTAATCTCAATCCATAACATGAATGTGCTATAGCACACACATTTTATGATATGTATGTGATATAGCCTACACATGTTATGCATGTTTAAAATTGTACATAGCATAAATGTTATATGTACATAGAAAAAGTGCTATAGTCTAGATTTTGTATATTAATTTTTAAAATTAAAATAATGCACTCACATTATATTTTAGATTTCCATTGCCAACAATTGGGACTGAAATAAATTTGGTTACCAAACTCAAGGGGTTGGGTTTCCATTTCGGCAAGTAGAAAACCATTTTTGCACATTAAGTAACCATTTTGAGCCTCATCCTTATCAACATACTTGTTTTACAGCAAAATTTGATGAAAAGTACACCACCAAAATATTGATATCATTTTTAGCTTTCTAACCATTAGCTTTTTCTCTATTTTTATTAAATTAGATATTTCTTTTGATTTACTTTTGTTGGTGTCTTCATATTCCTTAAATACTTATGTAGTTCTTTTTACTTTATATTTCATGGTCCACTTACCCAGAATTATAAAATATAATATTAGTCTATGTTTCATTTTACTTACACATTCAAAAATATTATTTTTATCATTTCAGTGAAAGTTATGTGATGTACACATTCAGTGATTATACTTGTAAGACTAGGTCTTAGCTATCTTTCCACCAATTAGTTTTGAAAAATATTAAATACAAATAAGGGGGATAATATTGATCACTATATTATATTTTAGTTATAAGATGGGAACACTTTTGTGTGTGAGCAATGAGTGGCTCTTATAATATTATCCACTAGTTAAATGACTTGGTAGTTTAGAAGCTATATTTGAAATACTATAATTTTTGTTGTAATCAAATCACCGAATATTGAGCGTAAGAATCTCAAATTATATGTCCAAGTTTAGATTCATTTGATTTTAGGAAAAATAGTGGCCACTTTTGGGCCCCTTTTTTCATCTATTTACATGTACTTACCCTATGGGGGGTGAGAGGAGTTTGTGTCTCAAACTCTATATTATGAAAGGATGGTGCATTAGTATATTGTTCATGCTTCACCATGGTCATTTTTCTAGTGACTGCTCTACCTAGAAGAAGGAATCTTCTCCTACTTGGTGTAAAATTACTTACCACAATCGGTAACTTTGTAGACAAAGGAATTCTCTCTTCTAATGAAGGTTACTCCTAAATAATTATTTGTTTCATCAAATTAGACTAATCTCCAAATAACCTTTCACAGTGTGACACTTCTATTCTAGGCCAATTGAAGGAGATATCAACTTAACCTTCTTCTTATATCTAAATATGGTGAGATATTCATCTCCTTTGGCCTAATATTAGGTCATCCATGCTCAAGTCTTTGACTCTCCAATTTTAGGAAATCAATGCCCCCTCTTCCTTATATCCTTCAAAATCTACAAGTACATATCTTGCTTTCCCTACTTCTATCAGTTTTACTCTGTGTAAATCTATGGTAGCCTCAAAGGTGGACTCAATACCATATTCATTGAAGTATCTACATGAAGTATTTGTTAATTTTGTTAAATGGTAGATCTATGAATTAGAAGATTTAGATGACATTTCTTCTTCTAAGGCCTATAACTGTTAAAACTATGACAATAATAATATTTCCATTGGTTGGTCTCCAATGGCTAATAAAAAATATTCAAGGAAAAGGTCCTCAAAGCATTCTTTGATCTAGATGATCCTCTAGTCCCACATAAAAGATAAATTAGATGTGTTGTTAGTTTGATACTTATCTACACCTCATTTTATATTATTTTTTCATGATTTAGTTGAAGGAATTAATGCCATAATTTGTAATTTAATATTTTTTCTATTTTTCGGGTTGGGGTTCCCATAAATCCTTCATACACTATTATACAAATTAACCACTATGGACATAAACATCATAAATAGTAAAATATTGAATGGTAAATTAGGAAAGTAAATGTGAATGATATGAAGCTTAGCTTTAGATGCATAAATCATTCATAGACATTAAAATATTGGTGTCTAGGGATTAAAAATGGCAAGTTTCCATCTATATTTTATCTAAGATATAGAATAGTCTATGAACTCTATGAACGGTCAAGTCCACAAGTCTAGGTCACTTTTGTTGACATGGATTTGGTCTTAATCATGGATTTGATTTCATGTAATGTGTGCTTTTGGTTCTTGGTTCACCTACTCTGTTGTTGTCCACTCTAAGGATTAGTAGTATTGAAATACCTTTAAAGGCTCTTAGATCTATATGTTATCAATTTTCCTAAGTCAACTACCCAAAAAGACTAGATTTATGATCATGTAAATAAATAATAAAAAACAAGTATCAAACATGTATTTGTGTCTAGGATGATTATGCAAATTATCTTATTTATTTTGGTGCACCAATTGAAGAGTTTTTATCAAGCTCCTTGAATGTTGATGATCAAATGAGATAGGATGAGATTTCATGATGAAAATAAATGCACTTGAATCACTTTAAATACAATGCCATAGCAATAAATTGTGTGAACGCATGTTTAGTCAAATTTAGACAAGAAAGATACTAGTAGGAGTTAGCCAAAATTTTAGCTTAAATTTTAAAATTGCAGTTTTTAGATCCATGCTTCTACAATGATTATACAGATTTCTAATTCATTTTAATGCATGAATGAAAGTGTTCTTAGCATGATCCTTGAATGTGGATGAGCATATGAGATAGACTTGGATTGCATGATGAAAGTGAACACAATTGAATGTTGTTAAATATGACAAAATAAAAATAAATCACACAATAGTTGGCTTTAGGTAAGAAGGCAATGAGGTGATTTGACCAAAATTTGAATTTGAATTTGAATTTTGAAATCTCAATGGTTAGATCCATAGGCGGGGGATCGATCCCACACTCACTAGATCAACCCAAGATTAAAAGATTGTAGAATCAATATGGTAATAGAATATTTTGAAATATGTGTGTGGCTCTAAGCTCGTGATAAATGAATAATCTAGAAAATAAATCAAATTACGAGTGTTCGAATAAAAAGGATATATTGATAGTAATAGATATAATTCAAATAAATTAGACATGACAAAAAGAACTCTTCACACAAAAAAACATCATTTATTAATATATAATTATATTACATACAAAACCAAATGATACCAACATACAAATTTCACCTTTAACAAAAAGAAAATAGAAAAATAATTCACATTAACTTTTTTTAATAAATAGTCCATTTTTTCTCTCCTATTCCTGATGAATAATCATGTGCATGATCAAAAGCATCGAAAAGGAATAAATTATACACAATTTTATATCCAAAAATTGTTTATAAAAAAACTCATGAACTATAGAAAAATTATGCGTACCATATATAACTTGTTAAACTTTCAACAATTTGATTGCTTTAAGTATTACTTTTAGTCCTTGGTTGCTTTAGGCTGATAATAATATAAAATTTAAACCTACACTCAGTCTAGTCTAATGGTTGCAGTGCCTTATGATTCAGAAACCTAGCTCCATTTTATAAACCTCTCTTTACCACTTGAATCAATTTCTGTTCAACCAGTGAAAATAATTTAAATTCATACACGAGCAAATAAAAAACCTAAACATATACAAAATATTAAATCACATGACATCATTTTATTAAAATTGCTTTCATAATGGCTAAATTAAGCTCAGTTATTGCATCTTGAATAGTGGTTTTGAGAAACCATAGGACCCATTTATAAAAATTTAACAAACTCCAACCTTTTTTGAATTCATCAAGTTAGAAAACATATCATACAAAGCCCAAAAAAGAATGCACATTCAGAGATTAAATCCCATCTTACTCAGTAATGAATACAGATATCAAAACTCATCTTACTTAGTAATGAGTTCAATGATTAAACTCCATCTTATTGAGTGATTAAGTCCAACAAGAAGAAACAATTTAACCATTAAAAATCCAGAGGCAACCCAAACAAAAGAATAGAAGTTCAGAGATTGAATCCCATCTTACTCAGTAATGAGTACAGAGATCAAACCCCGTCTTATTCAACCATGAGTTCAGTGATTGACTCTCCATCTTATTCACTAATTAATCCCAACAAGAATAAACAATTGAGCCATTAAAAATCCCAAAAATCTTACCCATCAAGTTTCACCAATTGGTCTTCCTCATTGAAAATAATGCTATTGGTACAAATAGGACATAAATGACTCCTTTGAAACCACTCAAGAATGCATGGAAGATGGAAGTAGTGATCACATGGAGTCTTCATTCTTGAGTTCTCCACTTCATACCCATCCAGACAAATGGGGCACTCTTCCTCTTCCTCTAAAACAATTTCTTCTTCTGAACTTGAATCTCTTTTCTCTTCTCTGTTTTCTGTATCAGTATTCTCTTCTTCTTCTTCTAAAACCATTTCTTCTTGTGAACTTGAATCTCTTTTCCTTTCTTTGTTTTCCGTGTTCTCTTCCTTTGTTGCAGAAGAGGTGGATATTAAATCCTCACAGTTTACCATTTATCAATTTCTTCTTGGACCTCATTATTATCACGGCATCATCATCATCATCATCATCATCATCATCATCATTATTATTATGATCATCTCCAAAACAATAAAGCATGCAATTTATCTCTGAGACCTCTTTATTTTATATTTATATCTGCCCTCTAAATTTAAGACTAGAGTTTTTGTTTTTTTTAGCTTGTGAGCTTTATTTCAAAAAAGCACTTTTTTATTTATTTCAATAAAGCACTTCTTTATTTATTAAAAAAATAGGGATTTGTTTGTACAAAAGATAATGCTTATCATCCAAGTAAAGTTTTCCAATAATGGAAATTAAAGAGGTCTAAAGATGAATTGAATTAGTTATATTTATCTATAAAAAATTGTTATATTTATTATGTTGTAACTAAAATTAAACTATCATATTTGTTCATTATTTCATTTAATTTTTTTAATTATTATATTGTTATCAATATTAAGTTATTATTATATAATATAATATTATAATTATTATTAAGATATATTATATTATTATGTTTTAATTTTTTCTTGTTATTATATTTTAATATTCGTATTAAAATCTTTAAAAAAAAGCTTTTAGCACTAAATTATTTTATTTCCAAATTGGATTATATAGCATATTTCAATCTTTATAATTAATAATATTATTTTTAAATATATTTATTATATATAATATATTTAAAATAATGTAGAATTTTTTTATGTAATATATTTAAAATAATTTAGAATTTTTGTTTTTTGTTTTTTGTTCAAATTAAATGCTTCTAATTTTATTTTAGAGAGGCTTTTGATCCATATGTCACTATGGCTAATTATGATTATAATGATTATTACATGATTATATCATTATATTTTTACAGTCCTATTAAACTCTTCATAAAAAAATATTCTTATATAGTCCACTCAAAAAATTCTTATTATTATCCTATTATAATTGTTGAGTATGTTGTCATTGATGTCAAAGGTTGATGATCATGGTTGTATTAAATATCAGAGGATTACTTGAAGTAATAGAAAATCTAGTTGAGTTGCTTGCTTGTTTCCTTGGTTTAGGTACTTGAGGTGCTTGATGTGCTTGATCGTTACTTAAGCTACTTGCCTATTTGGTTGAGCTACCTGGCTGTGTGTTTGAGCTACTTGGTTGTGAGTTTGAGCTCATTGCTTGCCAAGGTTGCTAGCTTACTTGTCCATTCTTTGTGCCAAATTAGTTTTAATGTCATGTCAAATTTTATGCCACATCATCATTGAATATACCAAAATATATTTGGCATTGGATATTAAAAAGGGAAGATGACTTTATTCTATGCCTAGATGATAATGAAAGATGGGATTCATGCATAATATTATTGGAGTCATGTGTTACATATAGTGGAGACATTCATATATAAAGTATGGGCATGCATTTTTGTTGGTTGCTAGTTTTAATAAAGAATCAATGATTTATATTTCTTAGGTTGTTGGACAAAAAAATGGGTGTACGGTATTTTTTTCTATGCTATGTGAAAAGTAGCATATTCTTTTGATGGCAATGATAAATAGCAAGCATTACAAAGAACATAGACGATATCAACAAGCACAATTTAATATGTTATTGGAAAAAAAGGGCAGCAAATTAATATGCTTCACTCTCATGTAACGCCTCTCTATTACAAACAATTAAAAGATCATTCAGTAGTTCATTTTTTTGGCTGCAATATTTATTTTTGCTATGACTAGTGGAGATATAATATAAAGGAGCATATTTTGGAAGTGGAATTTCTTTTTGACAAGTATGCTATTTGGGTGGAGGAGATTTTTTTGAGATGGGAAATGATGGAATGGGTTCATATGTAATAGTTGGACATAGTTTTGAGTGGGAGCTGATGTAATGGTATTTTTTTAAAAAAAGGGGGTGTTAGACATGGTTTTGTGTGCATGTATTAATATTCTTGTCATTCTAGGCATGAAAAAAAATGTTGTGAAGTTGTGTTTCATAAGTGTGTAGATGATGTAAACAAAATTCAAAAATATATTTTTGTTGTGTTCATTTATAGTTGGGTGTTGATTATGTTGGCATACATGATGCAGTGATGGTAAGTGAGTTTGGGAGATGTTGTGATTATATTTGATTATAGGATGTTCAAATATTATGTTGTCATTGATGTCACTTATTGACTTTGTGTTCTTAGTATGTTTCCAAGCATAGTTGTGATGAATGAAGGATTGTAGTGAGTTTTAGTGGTTTCTATCTTTATGGGAGACTTAGGTGTGTCTGTGGATGTCTAATGCATGACCCCTACTGTTGAAGTGATCTTATGAGAAAGTTGTGATCAGTTGAAGTATAACGGTGCAACTGCTATCTAATAGTTAATGACAGGTGATAGTTGACTTGAATGTCTTGTCAAATATATGTTATATCTTGTGGCGTGGTCACAAGATATGGTGGTCAACAATATTCAGATGCTACAGTTGCAACCGCAACTAATTTGTGTGATCGGTGTGCAGGATAGGTGACCAGTTAGCAAAGACAGAGTTGTTTACATGTTACAATGTTTGTGTTCTTGAGTGATAGTTGATAAATATTTGATCAGTGATCGGTGTTGAGGTTATATTGGAATCAACTGTGTTAGTCACGAGTTGGTGATGTGTCTTCATGATTGGAGGTGACGATCTGGCATCACATTTCTCAATGCTAGCATGTGGAGAAGATTCTAGAGGAATCTTGTGTTTGGTCAAAACATGTTTGACTCCTTAACACAACATTCTATGTAAATCATGGTATTGGACGGCGCGGTCTTGAAAATGTGTTTTGTACATTTAATTTTACTTTGACATGTTAGATTTGAGTGGGATATTTTTAATTCTAATTTAGGGTTTGATTAAGGCAGTGGACTTAAAAGTTCAGTATACAATGGATGAATTTGAAGGTTAAGGGTGTTTATCGTGTGTTGGACTAGTGTAGTGAGAAGTGTGAGTTGCAATCAATCTAGGGAAGAGGTTGAGAAGAGATTGCGTGCTTCAGTGGATCTGATCAAGTAGAGGTAGTGTTTTTCTACAGATCATTCTTTATGTTATTCCCTAACAGTTGCAATAGGTTAAATTCATTAACAAGGTAGATCCTAACAAATCTTTGTTGTAAATCCTCTAACAAGGTGATAATTTGTCAAGTATTTAAATTCCTTTAACAAGGTTACTCGTAATAGGGTAAAGTTCCTAACATGCCTAAGGTAAATCCCTTAATCGGGTAGCACCTAACAATGTTGTTGTAACTCCTAACAAAGTTAAGCTCCTCATAGGGCATACTTTAGAAGAGTACATCATTTAGTGGGTATTAGTCCCCACTGTGGTTTTCTCCCTATTTGGGTTTCCATGAGATAAATCTGTGTCAACTTTGTCGACTTGCATGTTTATGATTTTCATTTGTTGTGATTAAGGTTAATCTTGTGAATGTTGATTTAAGTTTAAGAGGTGGAAAAGTTGGATTACTTGATAGATTACCGATCCCCCCCTCTCAGTAATTTGACCTCGGGACTAACATATTATCTCAGTGTTTGATAACATGTGCTCATGTTTTAAATGGTGAAGAGTTTATGTCTGTGAGTTGATAATTTTTTGAGCTAAGAATAAAAGATAAATGAGTTTTTAGCTATTTGAAAACTTTGATTTAACTAGTGTTGTGTGTTTGAATGAGTGGTGTGTGTTTCATTGGAATCAGATATTTTGATAATTCTAGGTAGTGTGTTTTTTGTTGAGACTTGCAGTATTTCTGAGAAAAGAGATATATTATTATTTTTTGAGTGGAGATTAAGGGGTGTTGTGTAGTGTCGCATTCTAATTTTTACTATTTTTGTTGGTGTCAGTGCTTTAGTTAATTGGTGTTGGTAATTTAGATTTGGTGCTCTTGGTGAGTTGGTGCTCACTTTTGTAATCAAGGTTGGTGCCCATTTTTGTCACTGAAAGTTATTGCATGTCGTGGTTTTTTACCCAGAAGATTTTTCCACGAGAAATCTGGTAATTATGTCTTTATGATTGTTCTTTTCATGTTTAATTTGATTTCAATTAGTTAAAATTTTAAAAGTTTTGAAATATTGATTCACCCCCCTCCCAATATTTCATGTGTGTTTTTCAATTGGTATCAAAGCATGGTGCCTTCGAAAATAGAGCTTAAACACTTGGAGGTTGGTCCTAATTGCACTCATGGATTCTCATGAAGGTATAGGTACAAATATATCTCCCTTATTTGATGGGATCCAACTACCCATCTTGGAGAATTAAAATCTGCACTTTCATAATGTCTCTTGGCTTGGATGTTTGATCAAGTGTGATGACTGCTTCTACTATTCAAGCAACTCCTCCAACAAATGTTGCTAGGAAGAAGGTATTTGAAAGTAATTTAAATGATATGGATTCAATCTTATGTGGTTATCAAAGACATAATTTTTCAAAGATATACATTGTGATACAGCTCATGGATTTGGGACAAACTTCAAAAGACATATGAAGGGGATGACAAGGTGTAAAAAAGTCAAACCTTAGACTCATAAAATATAGTTTTAATGTCTTAGAATGCAAGAAGAAGAGAACATTGTCATTTTATTTTTCATATTTTATTGAGTTGTAAACTCTTTAAAGGGTTTAGGAGAAAAGGTTGAGGATAGTGTTGTAGTTCATAAAAAACTAAGGTCCTTTGAGAATTGATGCAAAAGTTTCAATTTTTGAAGAGATGGTTGAACTTGACAAGATGATTGTTGACAAGCTGCATGGTATCCTAGCTGCCTATGAGATGAGAGACTCATCTAAAAATGAGACAAACTTCAAAGCCTTTAAGAAAAGAAAAGTTAAGGAACATGTGTCTAGTGAAATTTCTGATGGAGAATCCAATTGTGAAGCGGCACACTTTATGAGAAAATAAAAAAGGAGTTATGGAAATATAAATGCAAGATGCCTTTCAAGTGCTTTAACTATGGCCAAGTAGGACATTTTCTAGCCAAATGTCCATATGAAATCACTGAGGACAACACCTTTTAAAAGAAGTCTAAGTTCAGCAAAAAGAAGTACAAGGGAAAAGTAAAAAGACTTAGAATTTCAAGATCAATCTCCTTACTAAGGAAGAAATATATTCATTTAACGATGGTGATGAGGTTTCATTAAATGATGAGATTTTATTCATGAATCTAGAGGAAACAAATACTAAAAATTGACAAAATGAAGACTTATAATGAAGGGGAGGAAGAAGTGGATCTTGAACAAGAGCTAATAAGTGCTCTTAATGAAATCAAGAGACTTAAAAAGAAAATTCAGAATTTAAAAGTGTTGCTACAAGAAGAGAATGAAGAAAAATCTAAGAAATAGCAAGCCTTATAGGATGCAAAAAATTGATAGTAGATTTAAAAGTTCAGATTGGAGAAGCAAATAAAATTGAATAAGAAATCAAAAAATAGCTTAATCTTAAAGAAGAAGATTGTGAAAGACTTGAATGCATCTAGTTTGGCTCAAATGTATTGCACAACCCTAGTTCATGCCTAGTGCACCTATTTGTTTCCTGGTAGATTAATTTAGGGGCTTTAATACCTATTACGAGAACAAAACCTCCAACTCAAGTCATCAATCTTCAAGCCTTTCTACAATCAGATTCTTCACAACCCCCACCTCAATCAGTTCACCCTTTTGAATATGTTTTTCCTAATTGACACTTAAGACCGTGTTAGAAAATATATGTCTCTGTTAGAACTTGTAATGCAGGCCTTAGGAGGAGACGCTTCTTTATGGATGTACTCGAAGTCCACAAGGTGTGTGAAATATAAATAGAGATTGGTGCAACCTCAACTAAAATAAGATACATTATCATGAAAATATTATCTATTAAATTCCTTCAGTCTACCACTAATGATGAGATAATGAAAGGTAAAAAAATTTGGCAGTTACATGGAAAAAATACTGAGACCAATTATCTTGGTCTCTTGAGCCTTGATATCTTTAGTCCTAGCTACTGGGTAAGGCCTAAAAGAATTATACTTTTCGATCATTGAGAAGAATCATCGCCTTGCCTTTATGTACACTAGGCAGGATCCTCACCAAAGGGGGTTCTAATTCCTGCAAACAAAATTCATTTATCCAATGTTAGCTTACATCTTATATGAAGATCAATCATAATCAAATTCACCCATTAGGCCTACTTCTTGCAACAAATTATCATTAAACTTATACCCTTAGAAAAATACCTTTGTCCTCTCCTCCAATGTCCTTATGTGTTGCCTACTCATACACAGTCATTAATCTTGTCCATACTCATGGTTACAACCCAATATCACCAAACAAATTATAAGAATATAAAATTAATTTAGTCAATAATTTAGGTAATTTAGTCAAATTACCTGGCTTCAAATATAGCCAAACCGCTCACAGATGCCTTCTTCTGGAAATGTTGTTGAAGACAAAATACTGAAATTGTCAACCGATATGATGATGTTAAGTATGACTTGAAGCTTTGGATGCCCGAAAGATAGGAAGAGAGAGACAATGTTCATTTGTATATCTCTCTTCCTTTCTTTGGGCATCTAATGCTCAAAGTCATACTTGAAGGATGTTCATCTATATATCTCTTTGTCTTCCTTTCATTGGGGCACCAGATGCTTCAAGTGATTGGAGGATACAACAATTCAATGACAAACACATACAATATACAAACATTAATAACTGCATAGATAAAGTAGGTACATTAATTATTTTATGGTATATTGTTAAAGAGATTAGTGCTAAGACTTGTTGGGTACATATATGCTTTTTTGAATATTTTTCGACTATCAAATGGCATTTAATATTTATCTTTGGCATTTAGCATTGACCAATTATCAAGTATCATATTATGAAATGATTTATTTTTAGAAATATGTATATTTGTCTTATTTTTGTATATATAATGCATATATACAGAAACACGCTTACCCATACATATATATATATAGACACACGCATACCCATACATACCCAAACCCCTAAAAAAATTCACATACCCATGTACCGGGTTCTTGTTATACCCACACCCATCATCGAACCCAAATTGGTAACTTAGATGCCCCATGAAAGAGAAGGAAGACACTATAAGAAGGAACAACACACTTACAAGAAGAAGGAATTAAAAGAGTGTAAGGGTTTGTTCATAAATAAGAGATAGCCACTATTAATAGAAGAAAAGGAAAGCTCATTGTCAAGATAGTGGCAATGAATAAATGCGAAGACAATAACCAACAAGAGTTTTGGTACAATGCTTAAAGTCTCTGCCTTTGAGAAAAAATAAAAGATTTTGTTCAATTTTTAATACAAGCTAAGTAATTCACTATAATTTATCAAGTGCTTGTATATTGAGCTCATGATATGTGTTACATATTGAAACCTACTTGATCATATGCTAAGGTTAATCCCAGTAGGATTGGGATCTAGTGTGGATCCTTGCACCCTACAACTGTGAGGTTTCTAAACTTTTAGAATTTGTAAAACTGTAGTGAATTTATCATGTCATGACCTAACACTTTTCTAATGTGATTTTTAAAGTTGATATTTTTGGCCCTCTAGTAGCCAATAGATAAGGGTTCTTAGAATTTAAAGTCTAACTTGTGAACCACAATAGCTCAAAAATTTATGTATATTATTTGATTTAGTTTAAGTGCTGCCTAGATTGGTGTATTTAGTGATGCTAGGATTCTGGTGTATTTGGTGATGCCTAGATTATGGTGTATTTTGTGGTGTTTTTGTTGAGTTCACAATGAAGTGATGATATGTGTCTTCCTTCCTCTGATCATATAATTTAGAATTCAGCAAGATTTGACACAGTAATGCTACAACTATGTTTCCTAGAAGACATGTTTAAGAAATATCTTACATATTATTTTTAACTAATAGGAATAAGGACATCGTTTTAGTTTTTCATAGTTAGTCATGTATAATAGAAGAAGCAAGTGTGTTGACATTTTTTGTGTAATACTTTCTTGTATAAAATTATAGTGTAAAATTTTATGTTGGTATTTTAAAAATGTTGTCCCCAAAATATATCTTGATGTTTCTTGTTGTCCTTTCTTGTCCCTGTCCTAGAATCAATACAGAACATATCATCACATGCTTTAGTGTTGGCCAATGCAATGAAATAAAATAGTCATTTCTGTAGCCAAACTATATGCCTGAAAGATAAATGAGAAAGAACTTTTATGATCAATAATTATTTTAACTTGTTTCATATCACTTTATGTATCACAGGAAAAGTGTCTTGTTGGTAAGTGTTTTTTCACCTTTTTTTACTGTAGAAGGCATTCATCTTCATGGCTCACTTTCTAGTTGGATGAAATTTGGGTGCTACACTTAGTTGAACAATATGATGCATCATTAGATTTTATTATGAATTTTGTTTCAAACTTTAAACTTGTAAAGCTCATCTATTAGTTATTTATTTTACATATATCTATGATTCATAATCTAATATCTAATTTATGGATTGAAGTGAATTCAAAATTATCTTGTGCAATAAAAATAGCAGGATCAAGTTTGGAGCCTAATACAGTGCAATTATATACAACATGACATCAAGAAAAAAGATAATATTTCATTTAGATCAAAGACAGACAAAATATGATCTGTATAATGTAGTATTTAATTTTCTTGTATTAAATTAAAGAATCAAGAATCGGATTTAGGAAGATAACAAAAGTAATCTCAATGAGAAATCTATTGAACCAACAATAAATGTTGGATAGCTCGCTACATTTGAGTACAATCCTTGATCTAATGTTCTCACTAAATGCCTAAAACATGAATTGACTGGATATATTAATCAGCATTAGCCAACTACACTTAGGATGACATACATCAACCCCAAGCTTGAACTGCTTATATGGTAATCATCAGGGTGATTAATTTTACAAAATAATAATGAAAATCATAACAATGTTTATCTTGCCAAGTCATCTTATGGATGTCTTCAATAAATGTTTTCCATTTCTAAAAATTGAATCATATTTATCAAAAAACTTAACTAAAACTCAACTATCAGCATCTATTGATATTATAATTGCAAAAAGAACATTATGAACTCAACAACAAACTATTAGTAATAATCTGATTGGGACAGTCAGTTTTAGTCAGTTCAAGGGAAGTTATGAAGGTGGTTTTCATTTTGGGAGTCCATAAGACTTTATAAAACATTTGTAAATACCAATGGAAAGTAGAGAAATCGATGTAACAAATTTTGGGAGCAATAAAAGTTGAATCTTTTGCAAGACTTATATTCTATCTGTGAAAATAATCATTATTTTAGTGGCTTTTAATGGTTGAAATGTTATTGTCTTGATGGAAATGTGAAGTATCCTTGTTTTTCTTTGAATATCATTCATTTTCATGTTGGTGGTATACTATTTCATTAAGTTTTAAAGCAGAGATCATAGTTCTCTTTCTGACTGTTCCAAACCCTCATTAGGGTATATAGTGTTGATTAAAATATAGTTACTTTAATATTTTTCATTCAATAAAACTCAACATTTGGCAGAGATGGGGGAGGATGTGTATATGACCTATCCCTTATTTTGTAGGATTCCATGCAAGACTTTGCACGTGCATTAAAGAGGAGAAGTTTACTGTGATCATTCACAGTAAGGGTTTGACATCAACAGTGAAAGAAAAGGGCTTAGTTCACAAAATTTGGTTAATGGGAATTGTCATGGAGACTAATAGGAGCGAAGAAGGAAGGATCTACAACATATAGAATTTCTTGAGAAAGATGGAGAGCCCAAGGACAGGGCTAGGCATATAAATTTTTATATGTAAGGTATGACTGACATTTTAAGACAGTGGAAGGGTATTTGGTTTTGTTTTGATCTCAGAGATTGTTGTTGATACAATAATGAAGAGAGAGAGAGAGAGAGAGAGAGAGAGAGAGAGAGAGAGAGAGAGAGAGAGAGAGAGAGAGAGAGAGAGAGAGAGAGAGAGAGAGTGCATAGATTCAAAGGGGCTCTAGAGGTGCCTAGGAGCGGTTAGCTTGTTAATTAAAATTTGTTATCATGGTTATGAGTGATTAAGAAAAGAAGCAAGCACTAGGACAGTAGACAGTAATAAGGAAGTGTGAATTAAAAATGAATCTAGTTTATCAATTAAGTGACCCTAGTTTTTATATTGAATGGATGTATGATATTGTAAAAGGTCTTGGGGACAGTTGATTAAGTCCTTAGATATTAGAAGATTGATCAAACCTTGAAATGAAATCAGGAATTGTGAATGGTAACCAGTGAGTCCTTGAAGGAAATAAGTGAATTACTTGTGATCATAGATTGATGGATGTTGGTATGTGGAGTCTAGTAGTTGGAGAGGATAGTTGGAAGAGGCTATGACCATTAATATGTCTTGAGTAATTCATTGAGTGAATGAGAGAATTTTATGATCTCTCCCATCATCCCTTTTAGAAGGCCAAAGTTTCTTCACTAAAATCACTTCTCTGCTTGGTAGTCAGCTTTGTAAACAACTCTAGAAAAAAATTTGCCAATAATATTAGTTTCAATGAGATTCTCAAAAATATTCTCTATGGTGAAGTTGAGATTTTAAATGGGAATGAAATTCGAAGTCCAATAAAATCATCTGGGATAGGCTCCTGTTGAAATGGCCTACCTATTATGAATACTAAAAACTAACCAGTACACAAAGCCACTATTATAAGCCCTGATAATATGCAGACCAAAACAATGTTTATTCCAACATGATTTGAGTATTTGGGATTGTGTGCATCCCTCTTCGGCGGGCAACAACTATGCTAATATGTTGCTTATTAGGACATGCTCATTGTTGTGCCCCCGGTGCATCTGTGCTATTTGCGCATGATTGACTTGAATGTCTTGAACCACGGGACTAGTGCTTTGTTGTCCATAGCCCAAACCTCTAGTGTTTCTTTGGGTTGGTGGGATAGGCAATTCGTATATGCCATGTTGCCTTTCCCCCAGTCTGGTTGTACCATCATACCCAAACCTTTGTATCATTGTGTAACCGTTACCATAGTTTTCCAAAGGTAAGGGTGGCCGGACTATCTCAGGAGTGTCTCTGTATAACCATGCATTAATGTCTTGTTCAAAAGGATTCTCTTCCTCTATGTCCCCCCATCGGACAAAGGTTGTAGGTGGACATCTAAAAAGGACCGGTTGCTGAGTTTCTGTTGCAATGACAGGTGGTGGCATACCATGATTTCTGGGGCTTAAAGGCATGTGCGTGATCATGAAAGCCTCTTCATATCTATATTCACCACATCCTTTGTCTGTGATGGATATCTTACTTTCTTTTTCCGTGACATCTTTAAGATCTATTTTTGAACTGGATGAGACATTGGCATCTTGATGAATGACTATCTTACCTGCTGCTCGTGTGACATCCTTGGGATTTGGTTCTGAAGAGGATGGGATACTTGCATCCTGGTTCGATGGTACTTGGTTATCAGTGCTGATTTGGACCGCATTGCAATATTGGAAGGGATTCGGATCTCCTTCTATGATAATCTCCTCCCCTTGGTGAGGGAATTTGATGCATTGATGGTATGTTGACGGTACAGCTTGCATTTCATGTATCCACGGTCTCCCTAATAACATGTTGTATCCCAATTCAA